>DWLR01006098.1:0-10355 GCA_018246295.1 Papilio alexanor hazarajatica
TGAATAAGTTTTATAATCTGTATGTGCCGTAAGTGGAAGTATATTTATTATTTCGTTATTTACTTTCATCTGATTATTTAAATTCGACTTTTTTATCCTCATATTAGATAGATAATCATATATATCAATTCATAAGAGTAAAAACGAAATTAATATTTGTTGATCTTAACGGACTTCAAAAAAATAAAAATTACAAAAGGAGGTTCTCAATTCAGTTGTAATTTTTATGCTTGTTACAGCAAAAGTTCTTCATTTATGAACTGATTTCATTTTTTTTCTTTTTTGGAAAAGTGACATTTTTACGGGTTCCTAATATATACTGAAAAAATACATATTGGTATACTTAAACCCTTTTTGTATTTAAGGGATCTGTAATGAGACATAGCGTAGATTATAAATTACATAAATAAAACTAGGTGCTACCCGTAGCTTCACACGCGTTCATTTCTTACTTTCCTAGCTGATTTTATTGTAATTTGATTCTGCATATATTAATTTCGGTAATAGATTATATGTGTCAAAAAGTTGTTATTGTCAAAATTATCACTGCAACCGAAATTGAAAGTGAAGCTTTTTTTAATTTTTTAAAGAGAAGAATTATGCAAATTTTGTGACATTGTGACATGTTTTAGTTAATAAATGTTAATATGAATAGTTAGTAAAAAATGAACGCAGCATGATATCGTCCCATTCTAATATGTTTGTAAATAGTGGCAACCCTAACAAAAATAAATAGATTCTTGAAATTGCTTAGCGATTACATTTTCATGAGGATGGTTAGGGTTATATCGAAGGCAGAATATATTTTTTTATCTGTAAGCAAACATAACAATGGTATTAAAATGAATAATATCCAAGTGAATGGAAATCGTTAGGTATTTATAATATTAATTAGGCGAAAGCCTAAATTACTGATTTCCAAATTTAATCAAGACTGAATTATTTTAATTAGGGCTTGCTTAGTACAATATGAAACAACTTGTGATATTCGATCATAGATATATTGAAAAACGAACGTCTCAGATTTTAATATTAAAAAAAACTAATATTTTAAAGTCATATTTAAATCAATGACTTCAATGACTTAATGAAAAAGGAAAGAAGGTAAGTAAATAACGACTAATTAAGGCACCGTTAAGTCTATTGTTTTAAAAAGTAATTGCTACGAATGACATGCCATTTTTAAATTATTAACTTTTTACCTAACATCTGTGTTAATTCAAAATTAAAGAAAGAACTTTAACTACTGTTTTGTCTCGCCTTTTTCAGGTTTCATTAAAAATACATTTAAGATTAATGGAAGTTGAAAACTTGATAAGAACAAGAAAGATATCTTGATAAAATTCATAATTGTTAAAAAAAAGAGAACCTAAATTGGGGCTCTGGTATTTCACTCATCAGATGTAACGCAGAAAACTTCTACTTCACCCTGTCTTCTGTGAATTCTTCTTATTGCTTCTTTTACATTCTTACGTGATAGTTATTGAAAAAATTGAAAAAATCATTAATTACGAATTTGCTTTAGGAACATATACATATATCTGTCTGTAATTATTGGTTTAATTAAAAAAAGGTAAGGTGATAGAAAAGAGAAAACCTTAAAAATATCAAGTTATAAAAGCATAAAATGCATTTCCAATAACCTCGAGTAATTTATGAGATTATTAAGCAGGATTAAATTGAACCAAAGAATATCTCTTCCAACTTAAAACTATTTTAAGAAAGCAAAACGATTTTCACATTTTATCGTTTTTAAAATGTGAAAATCCCTGAACGTATTTGAGTTGCCTTTCTTATTATTTAATTTATTTATTTTGTAACAAATAACGACTGACCGGTTGGCGCAGTGGCAAGACACTTGCCTTCCACGCCGCAGGTCGTAGGTTCGATCCCACACAAGACAAACATTTGTGTGCATGAACATGTCTGTTTATCTTGAGTCTGGATATAAAGACCACCGGAGCGTCCTCCGGTGGTCTTTATATCCAGACTCAAGCTACCCGTCGGTAGCAGCGTCCTTTTCTTAGTAAGGTGGAACATATTGCGATCCCCAACCCGCCTGCCAAGCGTGGCGATTACGGCACTGTTCCCCCCAATGATACGGTCAATGCTCCCCCATTGACCGCCTATGTCCAGCAGTGGACGATTATAGGCTGAGGTGGTGGTGGTGATGGTGGTTACAAATAATCTTTGTATCGAATTATTACCGTAGTAATATTTAACGTTCAACTGGATAAATATACTTTATTTTATCGTATTAATAGTTATAAAGTGCTTTTTACTGTATTAAATCAATACTTAATAAAATGAAGTCTTTTCTGTTTCCAGCATTTACAGTACGGAAAAATATCTTTTACAAAAAATAATTTTTACAAATATATTAAAATGTAGGATACTGATGTCTTTAATCACACGGTTCTAAAACCAGTGGAATACTGGGATAAACGGTTACACGCACTTGTTTTTTCTTATAAATTTGATTACTGCTTCATCCACCTAAGAATTTAATTTATACTTTGACTGACCGATTGGCGCAATGGTAATAATATATTTGCCTCTTACGTCGCAGGTCATGGATTCGATTCCCACCCAGAACGAACATTGGTCCATGAACATGACTGTTTGTCTTGTTTCTGGGTGTAATTATCTATATATGTATGTATTTACAATGGAAAAGTATTACTATATATGTAGTATATCAGATACCTAGTTTCCATAGCACAGGTTCTGCTTAACTTGGGATCAAATGGATGTGTGTGAATAATGTCCTAGAATATTACATTATATAATATATTTATATGTCTATTAGATCTTAGAAATCCATACATAAAATGGATTTTTTTACGTTTTATGCATGCTCATTTAATAGAGGTCATTTTAGAGAAACGGAAATTATTTCTACTGTAGAGAAAGCATTACAAATATTAATGGTTTTTAAAGAAACAGTATTTAAATAATACTAACATAGATAAAAAAAATCAGACCATTACACTTTTCTGGCATCAAGTAAAAGTATCACGTTTCTTCGTAAATTACAGAGCAGAATTTGCTGTGAAATTAATTAAAAATTGCCAGAGTTCGCAATTTATTACTACTTTTTTAGCCCTGTCGAACATTACTAAAATGTTCAAAATCACTGTTTACATATCAGAGCTTATATTCCTGGAAAGTGATATAATAGGAAATCCATAAGTAATAGTTTATCGAATAATCAAGATACGGCCAATCCTTTAATTTTTAAAAGTAAATAACTATGGCGTTGTAAGTCTTGGCAAACAGTTTTACTAGGAATGTTTTTATGGTATAAAATATGGTAATAATCTTAGCATGTATATAACGCGCAATGTAAGATTTAATTCTCATTAATTCATATATTTTATGTAAAAAAATATGGAATATAAATTTAAAAAGTTATAACTCAAAGTTCGGCCTCACATGGAATACTGCTCGCATCTCTGGGCTGGAGCTCCACAATACCAGCTTCGTCCATTTGACCGCATACAATGAAGAGCAACTCGAATGGTCAACGAACGAGGTCTTAATGATGGGCTCGATCCTCTGGCATTGCGGAGAGACGTCGCGTCTCTGCATTTTTTACCGTCTATACTATGGGGAATGTTCCGAAGAACTGTTTGGAACATTCCCTGCCGCTAGGTTTCGTTACCGCACAACACGACTGAGCTCCAGCTACCATCCGCACCACCTTGATGGTTGACATTCCACAACCGTGCGGTTTTCGCGGGACTTCCTGCCTCGCACAGCCGCGTTGTGGAATGATCTGTCCCCAGCGGTGTTTCCAAACCGATACGACTTAGGGGCCTTCAGGAAGAGAGTGTACTTCCTCCTTAAAGGCCGGCAACGCATCTGCAGTTCCTCTGGTGTTGCGGATGTCTATGGGCGTCACTTAATGTTAGGCGACCCGCTGTTTGTTTGCCTCCCTTATTCTATAAAAAAAAATATTAAACGATTTTTAAACCGTAATAAAACAATATAATAAATATACTAAACAATGAAATATTAAAACGCTTTAATAACATTAATGGAAATTACTATTAGTATGTAACAGAAGCCGGAAAAGTTTCATAAAGTTTGTAATAACGAGAGTTTTGATGAGCTCAAAACGATGAACTTTGTTCCGTCAAGAACGATTATGTCTGTCGGAAGTTAATATATAGCAGACACTCATCGACGTCGTAGAAATATGTTGATTACAAATAACTTTAGGTAGATGAAGGAAATCGGTTGCTGATGTAACCATTACTTATTCTTACTGTATATCATAATTATGTAATGAATGATAACCCTGTGATTAAAAAAATAACCCTTGACTGTGTCGATTTATTGTATTTATTTTTTAATTAATTATTACTTTTTTAAAGACGCTGTTGCCCATCGTCTGGTGGTCTTTACATCCAGACTCAAACAGACATGTTCATGAACACAAATGTTTATCCTGGGTGGGAATCGAACCCACGAACTGCGGCGTGAAAGGCAAGCATCTTACCAACAGCGCCAACCGGTTTATCTTCTTCAATACAATTCTTCTACAATACAAGACTTCTACAATAATAACCGCGAACAGCCAAGCAACAAACCCTCAGTATAAAGCAAATATAGGTTGTAAGAGATTTACCACAATATTACTGTTCGCTGAAACCTTTTCAAAAATAACATTAATCATTATGACACAAACAGGAAAAACTTTCAAATGAGATACGAAAGTAAACGAGCGGGCAAAGTTGCCGAGGAAGAATACGGATTTTAAATATACATACTTTAGCCTTCCCTAAAAAAGTCACAAGTAAAAAAGAGTTATAATTGAAAATGGTAATCGAATACCGTATATTATTTGATATTTGATACTCAACATATGAAGCGTAATGATTTGCCAGCCTTTATTTAGGAAAAATGAGGGGGAAAATAATTAAAAATTAAATTTAAAAGATTTAATAGGGGGAGAAGATAAAAAAAAGTAAAAGTAGTTTAAGCGATAGAAGATGGGCCTGTGGCACCTTACTCATTGGATTTATGAATATATCATATTACATTATTCAATTTTGTTTATCTGAATAATAGAAGATATTATTGTTGCATTTTTTTGTTCCTTCATGTACAGTCGAGTTCCTTCGCGGTATTCCACTTACAGAAACATTGCCTTGTTCCTTGCGACAAGCTAGACTCCGCCGCCTTCTTACAAATAAACATTTAGTGCGCTATCGATGTTTTGACAAAATAAAGTAAAATCTGTGACGTATCTGCACTGTACCCCTGACTATTGTTATCATCGCTGTCTTTGACGAAATCATTATTTGCGGATACTCTATTGTTACAACATTGACCGACCTTTTTTCGTCCTAACACATTTAAAAGTAACATCCTATTGGTTATTGTTTCTCCGTCAACGTCTCAAGGCGTACGAGACGTTCAAACAATTGTCTCTTTTAAAATGGAATACCGCCAAGGAACTTGACTGTACCTGACCAAATTCAGACAGGTTGCTAGTCGAAAATAAAAATAAAAGACTTTGACATTGCAAACATTTATTTACGATAATTAATAAGACATTAAATTTATAACAGTCTATGACGAGAGTATGGTATTATTTAATATAGTATAATTAGTTGTGTAAGCGGCTAGAAAAACAAACATCAGCGTATCAAACTTTGTCGAATAATACAGAAATATATATTTTTAACATACAGGTACAAGAAATAAAAATTAAATTTCATAAGAAACTTCAACGCAACATATATATTTAAATAATTTTGAAATATAATGCATTCCAAGAATAGTCAATTTATATTACGGATAGTTCAACTCAAATTGGCGCGCAGTAATATAATGTTTTTCAATTGCTTTGTGTGTCATGTCAGTGTCGCGGCGATAGGACATTATAGTTACCTATAAAATAACATCTTAAAAGAATGTTCATATAGAAAAAAAAAAGGTTTATTGCAATTAAAATGACACGTGAAATTGACAATCATTCGTCCAGTTTACAATTTGACATCAGTTTAATATAATGGTTGTAGTGCGGTTGCTAACTCACAATGTTTCTCATCTGGCGGTGACAGGCAGAAGCATCACTAACTTAAGTTGAACTTATTTTTAACCCCATTTATTTCATTAGAACGCAGACAATAGTCAGTCAGAAAGAATATTTTTTTTAAATATTTAATAATAAATTGATTAAAACTGATTTGCAGTTCAGTAAATTGAATGAACACGACAGAAAGAGATATGAACAAAGCTATCATGTATAACAAATAATAGAACTAATTACATACGTACATCAGTCTTTGAACAAAGAGAATATTATGGCAGTGTTCAGTATAGAAATTCAAAAAAGGTCCTTAAGTCGAGTCAAATAAAAGTTGATTTCCATTAATCTAATACTACTCTCCTAACTTATATTTGGCAACGTATCTGCTTTTATGTTTTATTTTATGATATGATCGTTTCAAAATATTCACTATAAAATTAAAATTTTAAAAGTATTTTTTTACAATGATTTTATTTCTTGTTATCTGTGATGCGGCGTGCGACAGTGTCCTGAAAAAGAAAATACCTATTAGAGTTAAGATTTTTTTTAAATAGAAAAAGATTAATACTTCTACTTCACGCCTGTCTTCTTTGAGGTCCTAGTATTTGACCGTTCGAGCAGCAGTTGGCTCTACCAATGAGAAAGTTTAGAGCTTAAATCTTTAAGTTAAGGTCACTTACGCCTTGGCATGGCTGTCACGGTGGCCTTTGAAGTACTGTCGCTATCATCGGACTCCGAGCGATTCTGGAAACTCGTTTCTAAGGAAAATTATCAATATTATTTTTCAAGTGCCAAAATCATTCTGCTTTATTTTAGATGTAAGCATTTTTCATTTTATTTAACAAAACCAATGAAACTTAAGCAGTTAAATATACAATCGAAGTGTTAATTTAAGAGCTAAATAACTATAGTAATATATCCATTCTGATTTGTGATTTAAATTCTGAAATAAATTCAAACATTTCTTACAATGGAAAGACTTACCTGTGTCAAACCTTGGTCTTCCAGGCAATCGACTCGGCAGATCTTGATTCTCGACGTGGTCGAACGTTCGGAACCCGAGTGCAAATTCTGCGTACGGGCTAATTTCAAACATTTCTAAAACAATTCATAAATTAAGTCGGTTAAAACAGTCACACATTTGGCCTTTTATTTGATTCAATTCTACATGTTGAAGACATTTGAAGTGTCTAAGGATCTTTATCCTCCATAACTTTTTATGCTATATTAAGAAAAGTTAATTGTTTTTATATAGCAGAACTGTGTCAGAGAGGTTTCCAGTTCTGCACAACATAAATTATAAATTAATTTAATCATAGATCGTTCTTAGTTACTTTGGAGGTCTGTTTTAACCCTTACAAATAATCCTACGCACAAAATTAAATCCTTTTAAAATTTGCCACAAAAGCTTTGATACAAGGCAAAAAAATATCTTTACTAATATGATAATGTTAGTAAAGACATTTTTTTGCCTCGTTAACTATTCATTATGTCATATTAAATACCTTATATAAGTATATATATTCCCAAGGAGGGTTGGCGTCAGGCAGGCGGCCGGCCGTAAAACTATAGCCAAAACCAGTTGCAGTACTGACTACAGTAGGGTCCAGGATATATGGAAGAGTAGTACATACTGTGCCGACCCTACGCAAGTGGGGAAAGTGCAGGGAGATGATGGTTAACTATTGGACTGATGTTTGAAATCTAGCTCACCATTCTTCGTAGGTTTTCTCGGGTGTATGGGTGACGTGTATATTCTGGGCGTGTGAGCATATCGTTCCTTGTGCTCCGTGTGTGATGCGATGGTCTCATTGCGTGACTTCACTTCATCGGCAATCGAATGTTGGTATTGTGACGCATAACTTTGTCTAAAATAATAAAATTTAAATTCATATGTATCTTTTATTTCTATGCTACATTAGTTTAAGTTTATTTTAACTAATTTAAATTGAAAAAATAAGTTTTATACTAAAATATTGGAATTCGTATGATATAAGGATCATTGGGTGAGACATACCGTCAGCAGTGGACGATCGTTGGCTAAAGGAAATACAAAAACGTTTTGTGATTTTTTTGTTGATTTAATAAAAATTCAATATTTTTTTTTTAAACAGAATTATAAACTAGACAATGAACTTCAGCCAAAAGTTATCTAACATAAAATAATAAAACTGTCTAATAAATTTATTTTCCATACTCAAACTATAATTTGTCAGGTACCAAGATACTAATGTAATTAAAATTTCATAATGCAATTTCAAGTAAATTATTCACCCAAATTATACAATTTATAATTAATGTCATTCTAAGTATTTACTGACGAATTACATCGACTTACCTATGTCTCCTGAACAGTATACAGAAGAAAGCGAGTAGACAGACTACAAGAAGTATTGAACTACAAATGATCACAAGCATATTAAGATCCAACAGTTCTGAAGGAGGACCAATTTCTTCTGCAACAAGAAGATTAAATACGACAAAATCGTTCTTTAATTATTGTTAAGCATCTATATGATTTGGAGCAGTTGAATGTGATAGTATTATGTTAAAACTATCACAGAGTTACACTATTGAGTTAATTTATAAATAAAATTAAATGTTGTCCTAATGATAGGTCTTTATCGTTAGTAATCGGAATTCGCAAAGAAAAGTAGATAGTGTCAGAAAAGCCAGAACTATAATGCTTATTTTAATTTCCTAATAAATACACAAGATTCTAAACATAATATTTTAAGTCTGTGTTAGATATTTTAGAGTGAATTTTTGTTATGCTTAGAATGTTAAACATGACGGATAAACGGTCAGGGAGGTATTCCCGCCGGAACTTTACTCCCTTTGATAACAAACGCTAAAAGGCTAAAATCTCACTAAACCTAAAGGCTCGCTCGCTCGTGCTATTGAAGATGTAGTTTTTGTTTGCTAACTAAATATATACAACTTATAAGTGACAAGCAAAACACCGCATTCATACTCAAGATCTTACGTTTAGTAATTCGTCCATGAAATCATTATATTAGCAATAACACTATGAAAAAATACTAATGACATAGTGTTATTTGTGATAATAGAAAATAAAAAAATTCCACCATAAAAACATTCTCGTATTTCGAAGTCAGCGAAGTTCTCAAAGATTGTAATAACAGAAGTTTTGATGAGCGCAGAAATCGGAACTTTGTTCCATCAACAATGATAAAGCATGTCAGAATTCATTTGATGTCAAAATTTCAACGAAATTTATCTCAAGACGTAGGAACCATTCCGCAAAAGTTATTTATGATTTGGTTTAATTCAGTTTTCACGCGAAGTATCTCTCTCTGTTTTTTTTTTCATAATTAGGAATTTATGAACTGTGTTTTCAAAGAATTTCTTTTTAACCGTAGCAGCAGTTTTTGACAAGTGGACTTTTTAGAATTAGCAAACTTATAGTGCTTCTTTTGGTGCATGTGATATCCGCCTCAATTCCTTTCTCTTTTTCTTTTCATTGTATTTCCCCTTTCATTTGCAATATGTATATATTCTCCAACACATATAAATGTGTATATATTCCATTAATAGTGAACCTATCAGTATTGTTTTATAACAATACTGATAGGTTCAATATTAATGGAAATCGGTATTTTCTGAACAATTCCTTTTTCCGTAAACAAGTTTAACATGATTACTGATTTTTTATCATTGTTTGTTAATATTACTTTAAGTAAAAAAAATTGTCTCTATAAATGTGATGATTTTGGATTAGCTTAGTATATACGTAATAGGCAATACACAATCTTACCTCCATTAATAGTTTTTGTAGCATAAGTATAGATTGTGGATGCGGTTCCGGCATCATTGATTGCAGTCACTTTCAGTTCATACCAATTCCCAGGTTCCAGCGAACCAACCGCATAAGATGCGGGTATCGATCTCAAAGGAGGCGCTTGATAATGACTATCAATAAAACCCCAACCCAAATTAAGTTCCATGGGCTTAAAATAAAATATAAAACTCACAATAAATTAAATATCTTATAACTAACGAGTTGGTAATGTAATAGATAATATTCACAAGAAGTTTGTTAAGAATTAGTTGCTTTAAATAAATAGCTAGATAAACAACTCGAAAAATAAAGAAATAGCTCCGCGTTATTATTTCATTAGACAAATTATCAAAATTCGCTAGGAAACTAATGCCTGTCTAAACGATGGTTTACCATGACCACAGGAGGCCGAGCAGCAGCGTCCTCTTCTTTGTACGGTGGAGCATACTGCGATCGCCAACCCGCCTGCCAAGCGTGGCGATTATGGCACATTTCCCCCCAATGATGCGA
>DWLR01006099.1:0-10353 GCA_018246295.1 Papilio alexanor hazarajatica
TATATATATATATATATATATAAACAGTCAATTCCCAAAACCAAAATGATAAAAAGGACCTATCAAACTATTAGTTTCTCAAATCTTCTTCTTTTGGTAATTCATTTATTCGTTTCGTTAGAAATACGTCAAAACATTTCTTTAGAGTTGCCAGGCTTATTATGTTGCATCATATATTTTATTACGTTAGTATATACCCTTGTCTTCACGATATTTAACTGTCTGTACATATCAGGAGTGAATGGATCGAAGTCTTTATGCTTTTGCTTCCGTTTGTACATGCCTTCTTTGTTCAATAGTGCACAATTCATGTCATCCTGATAATAGAAAATGTAATAATTTCAATAATTAAAAAATAATATCTTTCATAAAAATATTCAAATATAGTGGTGGATTCCGTTACAATAACATCTGTTGCACGAATTGCCCGTTCGACCGGTGAAATACCACGACCTCTCAGAAGACAGGCGTGAAGTAGAAGTACTCCGCATTTCGTCTGATAACTGAAGGGGAGGGGGATGGAAAGGCAATTTTTCTGTTCATTCCCCTCCTGTATCTATTAAAGTTAAACAACGCATCTGCAACTCGCAATTGCTTGTTGCAGTTGGACAACAGGACAGGACTACTCATGAACAGTAGTTTAGGTGACCACTTGCTCGTTTTCCACCTTCTTGTATAAAAAAAAAACAAATACATGCTTAAAAAATCTGTCAGGTCTTTTGCCTTTATTAGATCAAGAACAGAATGATTTTCTGTTTTTCTAAAACTGTATATAGAAAATACATACTTCATATGTGACACAATATGATATTTTTTTCAACAGAGGTAGGAGAAAGTGGCAAACCAGCGAGCAGTCCAACCAAATTTTAGTAAACACCGCTGTCCATTGCCACCACCACCATTAGATGCAAATATTTTTGTTGGACAAAAGAGACAATACAGAAAGTAAAGGATGGAAGTACTCGTTCCAAAGTGTACGTTAGAATCTATACACTTACCTCCGTAACAGTGATTTTTAAAAAATTCAATATCCCTTGGAGTGTATTTCTTGTATCGTTCAATAATGCCTCATAAAACACTATGTACACGGGGCCCGGGAATTTTGTTAGCCACAAATTATGAAATAATTCCCATTCTCTCAGCTGTGTTGAAACATAAGGAAACCATTCTGGAATAAATTTATTATTGAAAGTTATTCACATTTTCGTTGTACTAAAAACTACAGACGAACCCGAATGATCGGTCATCGATCAAGAGTATATAATCAAACTAATTCTGTCCACTGATCACCGAAAATATGTTCCGAAACTACAATTAATCCGTTTGATCAAATTTTGCATACTTTTAGTTAAGCTTTAATATTAAATATTGATCGATAAAAATTAAACTCAGTTATTAGAGAAACAACTATTCAATCTGAGTACCTACAGCGCAACCTACAACGACATAATGAAAAAAAAAACAAAGTAGTCTTTTTTTATCAGTCACGGTCATGAAAATAAACCAGCCAATAAAGTTTGTTCAGACGGTGAAATAAAAGACAAAGGCAACGATCCTCGCTCGGTCGTCCCCCAATTTCCGTGCCGCTCGGCTATTATTAGTTTTTTGTACTGTAAGACATAATAATCAAGTATTTTCTTTTCACATGTTCCTTTTCATGAGTGTGGATTGTTTCTAACTGGACGCGATTTCACTAAGCTACCATGGTAATGTAGCCGTTACCATGGTTACTACTAAAACTAGCGGCCGGTTGACGACTGAGTTTTTGGGTACATAGACAGCGACGTCGCCATGGCGTCCTAGTGAGGCAGAGCTCTAATTTGATAATGTTTTGTTACATACGTGACATTCTAATACTTTATGTAATATATTCCGATAAATAAAAAAAATTGCGGTAAAATTTACATTGCTATCTATAGTTTTAAAAGTAGCATGAATTTATTTGCAATTATTACGTTAATTATTTTTCATAACAATGCACAAAATAAAAGCTATTGTTAGGAAAAAATTGTGCCGAGAAAGCAATAGAATTCGAAAATAAAAAAAAACATGTAAAAAGAATAAAAGCAATGAAACTGAAATTAATAAGTTTGTGTAATACGGAAAACCTGTTTCTGTTCAAACTCATTACATAGAGTTGTAGTGATAATGAAAAAAAATATATTGTTTTTTCCATTATCAAAATACTTAGTTTACAAAACGCTTTGACGCGATATCATTTGTGAAAGAGCTAAATAATAAGGTTTGTTATGTAATAAATATTATTTTACGTTGTCTAACAAACTAAATTACTTACATATGAATATGACAAGTATTAAATTGAAAGTAGAGGAGTGACAACTAATGCAGGTACAGCAACTTACAAATCGTATGTGAGTACTATATTAAAAAACAAGTAGCTTATAATACAAAGTACCCACCAGTTCTCCTGTGGGACAATTTCTCGAAAGCCGTTTTCGGAGCAACGCCAATGTGGCCTGTATGGATTCTATTAAACTCCGCCTAAAATTGTAGTTTTAGTTGATATATAAATCGATAAAATTTATTGATGTAAATTAGCCACGCAATATATTGTTAATACATACATATACTCTTATAACTGACATGCCCGTAACCCAGAGGTGCAGACAGGGATATCCATTTGGCGTTCCAACGCGTAAACACCTCAAATATATGATGAAATTAAATTCAAGAAGCAATTTATCATAGACAATTTATGTAGGGACCTTGGTTAAATCACTTATGCAAGTTTTGATTAAAGAACTTTTGACGATGTCGTAAAAAAGATAAGGCAATAAATTATAAGAAAATGACAAAATATTTATACCAGTAATGCGTCTCTTGGATTCCTGATTAGCAACACGGCTGATTCGAATTCATCAGGCTCATGATGTGGGTTTTGATGGGTTTTCACAACAAGAACTGAGCCATCAGTGACATTTTCAGCAGGAAATCCATGCTTTAGTAGATCATAATCCATATACACAGAACCAGTTACAATACCTGAAGATATTCACAGTTACAGTTTTCTCAAAAATTAAAATAAAAAAATACACATCGCGGAAAAGATTACTATCCATCTGGGTCAGTCGGGTAACTACTGTTTAATTGAAAATAAAAATAAAAAGCCCGATTGAAAAACCCCTAACACTCTGGGAAAAAATACGTATCGAAGGACACCTCACTCATCAAAATCGGTCCAGCCGTGTGGGAAAGCCTCCAGGAAACTACAGTGAAACGGACGTACATACATAAAAATAAACTCGCAAAAACATTTCAATCCTGTCAATCGCGCAAAAACATACAACTTACCAGTGACTTGCTGTAAAAGATACCTAAGCCAAGTATTACCACTACCAGGATGAGAAGCGAGTGCTATTGCGTACTGTAAGGGCGGTGACCGCCAATACAACTCCTTGCACCAATTTACATTCGAATGGCTCGTATTATTCTTGTCGTTATAAACTCGCTTCTCGCTAATACTCAACATGAATGAAGTAATTGAGAAATACAAAAAGGCGACAGTAGCTGCTAACAATAAAATAGATTTCCGCAACATTTTAATCACTAAGGATATAGGAAATTAATTTGGCAAAAAAAAAATTGAGCTAATTTTAAATTTGTAGCGAAAATATCACATTTAGAATATGTTTATATGTTTTTCACTTCATTTATGCAACAGTTTTATTTATAAATTCATTTTCAGACACAAATATCTGTTACATTTATTGTTAGGATAAAGAAGGAGCGAACTTTAAAAATTTGAATGAAATGTAACTTGATAAGAATTTTGAATTGAGCACTTGAAGGTTACTGATAACATAATAGTGTTGCTAGAAAATGACATAATTTTACCTTATATTGGACATATGGACATCAGCCCTCTTGTACGAAGAACGGTGGTAGAAACAATTTCTTTTATTGAATTAATGTAATTTTCTTTAGTATTAAATTTTTATTAAGACTTCTGCTTTTGAAATTCCTAAAAACATTAACAACGGTTTTCAATGTGTTTGCCCATACTTTATTTAAAATAAAATCATCATCTAAGCATCCCAACTAAGTAGGGTCGCACAGTATGTACTACATGTCTCTTGGACTATACAGCAGTTCACACTGTGGTTTTGGCTATAGTTTTTATTTCCGGCCGCCGGCCTGACGCCTCCAAGGGAAATTTAAAATGGAGTAGCAAACATAAATTTTAGAGGAAATTACAAGGTAATTTTAATCCAGGTTAACTTGTTAAAAAAAATTACTTCTGTATTTACAAAGTAAAAAAAAATTACTTCTGTATTTACAAAAATTTAATATATTATACTAACACCATAGATAGCTTAATAAATTGAATTGTGTACCTACACATAACTCAATTTATTAAGCTATCTATGGTGTTAGTATCGTATATTACATTTTTGCACATCTTCAATTTGACAGTTGACCTTGTGTGAACGAATTAAAAACGAACTGCCCAAGTTTCGCGACGAATTTTGTTTTGATTTATGAATTGTTTTTTTAAACTGACCTGACCTGACATTTTAAATTAAAATTATGGCATTAAAAGAACGCGATGAATCGGCAATGTTAGCCTATGAAAGTTTTTTGAAAAAGGATTACGTGTCTGCATTTCAACATTTAAATGAACTGGAAGGTCTTGTCACCAATGCAAACCTCGTCAAAAGAGTACAGCAGAACAAAGCGGTAGTGGAATTTTATGGCTCAGATTTAAAGGATATAGAAAAGTTTAAATGTACGACGACACTTTTAATCGGGCTTACATTTCCCGACGTAGAAATAAAAGACTTAAATTTACCTTTCACTCTATATAATTACGCTGTACTGCTTTATCATTCACGACATTATTACCAGTGCACCGTAGTGTTAGAGAAGCTATTGATGTCAAAAAACATCAAAGATATTAAATTGTATCAACAAATAGTGCTTTTGCTTATGGAGGCTACATTATGTAGGCGCACATATGACAAAACATTGGAGATTGCCAAAACATATGGGGAACCTCTAAAATCTAACAGTGAAATTATTCCGCTTTTCGAAAGGCTTATAAGTAGAGCACAAGTTTTTGTGGGTCAGAAGATAAAACTAAAACCAGACTGCATTGAGAATGTTTTCATAATAGCACAGCAGCAGTATCTAAATGGAGATCTAAAAGAATCTGCCAACACTCTAGGACTTTACAAGTCACTAAAGTTTAATTATGATGTAAAAACTCAAGGTGAAGACATTTGGGCAGCTATCAACAATAATCTTGGTGTTATTTATCTATCAATTAAAAAACCTTTTTTGGCAGCTAAATATTTTCAACATGCTGTAAAAGAACATTTTAAAGCGATAGAAAGCGAGGATAGGGAGAGGTTAATAGATTGCAAGGACAGACCTATCTATGTCTATAATTTAGGGCTGGCTTTACTGGCAGCTAATAATGCCGAAGGAGCGTTTGAATGTCTGGTTGAAGCTGCTCGTCATTATCCAAATAATCCAAGGATTTGGCTGCGTTTGGCTGAGTGTTGTGTCAAAAAATGTTGCAATGAAGAAGTACAGCAATTTACTGTTAAAAAACTTGGTAGTGGACCTCATACAAGAATCTTGTTGGCAAAAGAAAAGCCTGAAAAATATTCAACATCTGGAGAATCTTTTGCAATTCCATCGCTGTCATTGGAGTTTGCTGCTCTCTGTTTAAAGAATGCAATATCACTGCTTCCCAATCAAGAGGTACCATCAGATATAACAGCGCCAATATTCCAAGCACCACCAGGGCCACCAATTAATTGGAAACAGTGTTGTGAATTAAAGAATTCAATACTTGTTCTCCAAAGCTATGTATATTTGAACTTGCAAGATCCCCAATCTGCATCAGTGACAGCCAATGAACTATTAAGTCAACCTGATGTATCTAACAGTCACAAAGCTTGGGCTCATATATATGCAGCTGAAGCATTAATAAACTTGGACAAAATAACAGATGCTGTGGAACATTTACATCCCCCCATGATACATGATCTTGTGTCAGTGCTTCCATACCAAATGCGTGATTTGATTGCTGTTTCTGTTTGGGCAAAAGCTGCTGTTTGCCACATACTAAGAGGGGATCTGGTGACTGCTAGAAAGATATTATTACAAATAAACTCTCCGCGTGTGTTGCCATTGCAAATGTATTTGGAGATTTGTACTGGCAATATTGAAAATTGTCACAATATTTTAAGAAAACTTAGGTTTAGTAATTTATCGCAATAAGTGTTATTTATAATATAGGTGAATTTGAATTTACTTTCATAATAAAGTTCTGTGCATTGGCATTTAATTTTATTGTTGTCACTTAGCCTAAAAATGAACTGGATATTCCTAAATTTGATATTTTCATAATAAACAGTTTCTAACAAAGTATGTGATATTTTTATTTTGCATTTAAATTACTTTGTGTGATATGCTTAAGCGAGTCTTAGAAGTGAAGTGATAACACTAGTTCAAATTAGCCGAAAATATTGGCCAAACAGACCGATGGCAGGTAGATTAAGGCGGTGAGACCAGAGGGTAGACCATCGGCCAAATGGGTATGACATCGTGAGGCTGCAGATTAAGACGAAGTCGATTAGCGCAAATCCGGAGAGTGATGTGTCCAGGAAGAGGCCTATTTCCAGCAATGGATCAATACTATTTGTTTTGATAGTGATTGCCCATAAGATTTTAATTAATTTATTTTTAAAACAGTCAATAGCGATTTCTTCTGCTAGCAGCAGTTTTTTTTTTCGCTTAATGCAGTATTAAGTCAATGTTCCAAGATTACAGTTGTGCGTTATAAAAACTTCAAAAAGTAATAAATCCTTGCAAAGACACAATTTTAATAAGTATTTTTTTTTGTATAACTGTCTATTTTATTACAAAGGCATATTTTAAAGACAGTTGAAGTACTGAATTTCTTTAAAATTAAATTGCCCCTAAAACGGACAAAACTGCCTCAACTCCGAACCCAGTCAATTGTAATCTAAAAATCAATTAATCTTTTTATACTCTGACAATCTGACTGACATTTAGTAAGTAGTTGACAAGTTTCAGTCTTTTTTAATCTAAGGTAAATCAAGTTTTTTTCTTAACCTTATCAATATTTTTTTTATAATTCGGCTGTTGCAGATTTGTTCCAGTAAAAATTGTTTAAATACTCATATTCTAGACTTAAGAAACGCAGTAAAACTTTCTGCTTTTAGAGCTTTGAAAAACAAATAAAGACTTTTAGATAAAAAAGATTTTAGATATTACTTTATTATAATAAAGAATTTTAGCATTATTTTATGAAAATACATTGTACTGCTAAAACTAATGCTAGTTAGAACGATACCAGTGCGTGCTAGTAGTACTAAGATATTTCGTGGAAATAAGCAAAAATTTGCTATTAGTTTCAAAACAAATCGGCTGTTGTGCAAAATGGTGCTTACAACTCCTACAGTAAAACTTAATAGTGGTTTTGAAATGCCTCTAGTAGGTCTTGGGACATATGCGGTAAGTAATTTTAGTATTAAGTAATTAATTATTTTAGGTAGTAATTAATTAATTAATTATTTAATATATTATACTCTTGTGAAAATAATTTGTAATTTATGTGAATTCTTTGGTAATTTTGTGAATTTTGATTTTTGATACTTTGATAAATGTTAAAATTGGTAGCCACATTGAAAAGGAATGTTCTAGATCTAGAATCTAGGTCTTGCGGACTCATATGGTGAGTAGTTTTATGGCAAAATTATAGGTTGGATGGTATTAGTGAAAACTTGAAGTGGATCTAGGCTCTGACTTACCTAACACCAAAAAAAACTTTTTGGAACTAAAACAGTGTTTTGTTTTAATATTTTGTGATTATTTAAGAAGGTGTCAAGTTATTAACATTTTTGTTGTTTTCCAAGAAGTGTCCTAAAATGGTGGACTATGTAATTTTGACTCATTTAAAAGTTGTAATTAAATGAAAGAGGATATTGTGACTAGAACTGAGAAAGGTATGCTTTGGTCATTTGGGGATGTTAAAAGGAAGAATGAAAGAAGATTGAAAAAAGATATTAATGTTGCAAAGATGAGTGGCAGTGTTGGTAGGGGTGATCCTATAAATTTACTATACCAACCTGATTGGTGGCATGGTATTAAAAGTATATATGTTAAATGAGTATATATGCATAGACAAATTAATATAGAAGAAGAGGCCTTTATCCAAAGGCCCTGTCAAGTGGCAAATGGACCTCTGGGTAGAGGGTGTGATAGGTTATTTATAAAAAATATTATGTACATTATTGTAAACTGTTTTGATTTTCAGCGTAAAGCTGACCCAGGGCAGTTTCAAAAGGCAGTTGAATGGGCACTAGAGGCCGGTTACACCCATATAGACACTGCTTCTATCTATAACAATGAAGAAGAAGTTGGAGAGGCTATCAGTAACAAAATAAAGCAGGGCTTGGTCAAGAGAGAAGACCTATTTGTAACAACCAAGGTTTGTTAAATTACAATTTGTTACATATTTCTAAGACTAGCATTTCACAATATCAATTGAAGTAATATGACAGAAAGGTGATATGAGTACCCAATGAACAAGTATGCGTAGCTGAATGGATGTAGAAGAGGTGAGAGAGGTGTGCCAGGATCACACCAAATGGTAATACGTAATCACTCTACCCTTCTAGGTGACTGCCGTCAGTGTTATGTATAAAATAATACATTTGAGTTTAGTAAATTTTTCATTTTTTGTTTAACAATACAATTTCAGCTGTCCTTTGTTTACAAATGGAGTTATTAATATATAAGTATATTCTGTTCTTTATGAAAAAGAATAAATACATTTTTATTAGTTACATATAGTTCATGTTTAACTTATACTTACTGATAGTATATGAGTATACTTTAAATACTTTTTTTACTAATATTTAATACTTTTAGAGAACTTAATTTTGGCTCTTGTGGCAAAGCTGTTGTTGATACCAAGACAATTTTTTTTAAAATAAAAAAATACATAAAAGACAAAATAATATTTTTAGTGATCTAGATGAAGTACACTAATGTTTTCTGTGAGATGTGAGAGTTTATCTTGTTATGTTTATTTTTCAGCTATGGAATGACAGACATGCCGAGAAAGATGTGGTACCAGCCCTTAAGGAGTCTCTGGGGAGACTTAAACTGGACTATGTAGACCTGTATTTAATTCATTGGCCGGTATCTGTTAATGTTAGTATCTCTTTTTTCACTTAACCATTACGTTTAATACATTTTCAATTCATCTGATATTACTTCCATATCCGTTATGAAAGATCGTATTTTAGAGACCTTTAGTGTATGAATAGCATCCTAAAGTAGCGACATCTCATAAAATTTCAAGCCACTATCACCCATTGAGAGCAATGTAGAGATATCACATGCCATAAATAGATGGCGCTGTAAAAGAAATTGTAGTTTTTTTTTGTAGAAATTCCAGAATTTTAGGGAAAGATTATATAAGGATAAAAAAGGGAAATTATACTTCTGCTAGTATATGTGCGTGGTAATGTTGTGGCTTCTCAGATGAGGCAATCCAATCATTAAACCACTTTGTATATTTGCAATGTTTCTATAAAGACCACATAGTCACTGAATTTTAGGTGGGATTAAGTCAAGCATTAGGTTATTGATTATAAAAAATATTTTCATTACATTATTAGAAAAAAGGTGAGGACGAAGGTATAGAGCATGTGGAAACATGGAGAGGGATGGAGCAAGTTGTGGAGCTCGGGTTGGCCCGGACTATTGGTGTGTCCAACTTTAATGAACAGCAGTTAAGCAAGTTATTGGAAACAGCAAAAATTAAACCAGCAGTCAACCAATTTGAGGTAAGCTTTACTGCTTTTTTTAGTTTTGCTTTTTCACATTTATTTTAATTTAAAATATTATTATTATTTTTTTATGTTATTCTATCTTATTCTTGTGAGCTTCTTATCTCTCAAGTTACACATTTTTCTACCATAGACATATTAGATCCATATAGAAAAAAATCTCTATGGAACTAATATTTCATGATATTTTAACCAAATTCAAAAAAAGGGGATTCACAATCAATTACTTGTTTTTTATGTTTGTTACTTCAGAAGTTCATCATTTATGAGCAGATTTGAAATATATTTTTTTTAACTTTGTAGATAATTTATAATTAGTATTTATAGATTTAGATAAGCCCTGTTTACATTTAATGCATTTGTAATGATATGAATATATATTATATAAATTATTATATATAAATTATTTTTAAATAAAATTGTATATGAGTTGGTTTTCTTTTAGTTAGGAACATTAAGAGACTGTTAGACCAAACTTTTTAAGACTTGCCAACAACAA
>DWLR01006100.1:0-10353 GCA_018246295.1 Papilio alexanor hazarajatica
ACACTTTTTATAAAGCATTGAATAAAGAGCAAAAAAGCGGAAGGGAGATATTTGACAACCTTATATATATATATATATACCAATACCAATCACCATTTTTGCTTTAAAAAATCAATATAAATTTGTACGTTCATCACCATGTTATTTTTTCGAATTCGGTATTGATCCTTTTCCAAAAAAATATGCTAATAATTGTTAATATTAAATGTAGATTATTTTTGCCTTTTACATCAAATACTTTTGACAAATACTGTAGAAGATATCAAAACAATAAAAATTGCGTGCAACCGAAAAATTCAACATCCGCCGTGAACTATATGCAAACGGGCATATGTAAATGTCGTGTTCATATAAACCCAGTCCTTTGCATTTGTTGGTCGAATTTCATACATTTTTCACTAATTGACGGGAATTCAGAAGGAAGAATTATGTATATATTGTATTAAATAGCGTGTTGCTTATTAAATTGGATAACTTACATGTTATGAGGTCAACAGTTGAAATAGCCCGACATTATGGGCCGGTACATGGTAGGACAGAACTAAATATGCAGATAATAATATCCTTTACCATCCATGCGAAGGCGTGGTGGATTTGCTTGCTTATTACTAAAATAGAAAGTCAAAATTCAGGAACGCAAAGTATAACCAGTCTAGATACAAATGTGAGGCTCTAAAACACGAGGCAATCGATTATAATTTTACTTTAAATTGAATTAACAACATTTGTTGTAAATAGATATATCTTAAGACAAAAACTTTTTATTTATTGAAGTACCTAAAACCATTTTATTAAAATTATTACAGTTTAATCTAAGACAAAGTCACACTTAATTAAAATTAAATCAAAGTCGATATGAAATGAAATAAGTGCTTAAACAACACTAAAGCGTTTCGGATGTAGCAATAATTGCAGCGACATCCCGTTGTAGCTACGATGTTATTAAGTTGAACAGGCGTTAAGGCTGCTGCTCACTCCGATACCTTTCCATTTCCAACTTCATGAAATTCATGAATAAGGTGGGCTTATAAAATACAATTATATCAAAATCGTTTTAAGCACTACTGCTTCGAAAATGTCAACTTTATATTTTTAATATTTTTTATGTGTATTCCAATAACAATGTTGTGATATTTATGAAAAAATAAAGTTGAAAATGAAAAACAAACTTAATCAGAAGTAAGTTTTGTAGACGTTACTTCTCTCGGAAGCCCATTTTCTTTTCTAGATAACAAAGATTCTATGGAATATGTAATTGAGTTGCAAAAAATTTTTGATAGGATTTGAATAAAAAAGTTCATATTCACAGTAACTACATGTTTGCTTATCAGGATATATTGGAAGTTATACCAATTCAAAACTATTACCGGGCATTGCATTTAAATTATTACGTGTCATGATTGCTTATCTTCAATATTTATAGTACAGCAAAACAATAAGCTTGTATAAACGTTTTAAATAGTTCAAAAGAACTTTTTAAGTACATTTTATTAATTTAATTTCAAATGACGCCACTTTTTAAGCATACATATTCAAATAAATAAATGCTAGAGAGTTATAAGTTAAGCGTTTTAACTAACACTGCGGTAAATACTGACATACATTTACTAAGTATGGTAAAATATTTAGGTCAGTATTCATTGAAGAATGAAAAAATGAAAAGTAACAATAATAAAATACCGAGTATTTTGATGTTTTGACATAATTAATATACAGAGATTTAATCGTTAAAGGTCATCATATTTTAAACATCTATATCTCAGACACAAACACAAAAAAAAAATTAAATTCTAAAAATAGAAGCGACTCCATAGATTTCGAAATCGAAGGTCTGTAAAAACTTGGTTCATTTGGTCGAATGCATTTAGAATTTTAATACCTACTTTTCCCGGTGAACTTTACTTGTTAGGATCTCATCGAGTGTCCCGCCTCATCGGCACCGACCGACCGCTACATTTCTTTATTCTATTGTTAAATGAGTCAACTTTTTTTCCATAAAAGGTTAAATTACTATCTTTTCTGTTAATTTTCCTGTAGTTATAAAGTGGTCTTCGTTCACGAAGATTTGGTATATAAAGGCATACCTTTATATACCAAATCTTCATAAATTAATAGTGGATAACTAAATTGCTTAGACAACTAACGTATCCATGAAATACGGTTCTTAATTCTTGTTCACCCTTTTCAAATTTTCGGATAATCCAAAACACAGAAGTATGTTTGTACTATACATTTAATTTAGCAACAACTAGTATTGATTTGAAGTTTTCGAGTGCCTACGGAATTGATCCTGATAGTTCTTATTAATGTTAGTTTTAAGTAAATTTCTTAATATTCTTTCCATGTCATTTAGTATCCATTTTCAGAAATGTTAGCTCTGTGTATGGCAATAAAATAAATTATTTATATTAAAAATCATTTAAAGGAAGTCCATTCTGACGCGTTGTGTCGCGGCAGCAAATCTGGCTCATGATTGCATTATTAAATTTGCGAGCGTTTTATTGCTTTATAGTACTGAATCCCGGAGCAATTTTTTTCTTATTGCCACTCGTTCCGCTTTCCGCAAGACTTTTTATTTATATTTCGCAGTGAGAATTATTTTTATGCACAAAGTATTTGTCAAAATATATCATAGTATTAAATTTCTATACTAATACATTAACGCTGTTTGTTTGAAAGTGCTAATTGCAAGAATTGGATTTGGAAAATTTAGTCAAATAAAGCAACAACATCCATTTTTATCTAAATGGCGACTGTTTATGCAGTCTGTTAGTCTATCGCTATCTTGTTTGAATGAACCGATCTCTTCAAAACCAGCAAAATCCCCTTCAAAATCGTCTTTATAAGTTTATGTTCCTAACAAACACAGCCATATTCAATGTTGTTTACTGTAAAATCAGCAACTTACCTCTCGACCAATTAGGTGTCTCTAATGTACACGATTTTTATTCAATATGACGTTTTTATTAAACAGTAACGCGACCGTGCTATTTATTCAACATTAACTGATAAAGGTGGTATTTTTCTTTACAGATAAACGAAAATAAAAATAATCGCAAAATGGACTTTTACCTTACGTCCTTGAATAATAAGTCCGATAGGAAAAGAAAATCGGAATCTGAAAATGGAAAAGAAATTTGGCTAAAAGTCGGAGGTAAGTTGTAGTGATGATAGCCCAATCACGACAATTTGATCCTTAGTGATTTCTTTGCAAAGTTATTTTAGCTTACTTCAAAAACGAGGAAGTTATCAATTTTAACTAGAAAGAGAAACACGAAAACATGAAGACATAAACAGCCCTCAGGTCTTCATCTATACATATAATAAAATCGTAACGGATCGGTGTCTGTACATGGAAAATAAATTAGCAAAACTATTACAGGGGGTATTTACCAATGCTATAGAGCTCAAAACAACGATTTTTAAAATTTTTGTCTATTTGTCTGTTATAATGTTCGCGGTAATCTCAGAAACGGCTTAACTGATTTGGATGCGGTTTTCACCAATGTGTAGTAATTATCTTCAATCGTTAAAGTTTTTATTTCATCTAAATCGGTGCATAAATAAAAAAGTTATATCAATATAAAGTGTTACGCTAAACATTTCTTCAGAAAAAATGCTATAAAATGACTATTTAGTTGGTAGGCATGAAACTTTAGTTTACTATATATGATATTCTATAAAATGACGATGGTTTAAAGATAATACAAAGTTAAAAATAGACATTTTGAATATTCCAATGTAACTTGACCTTCAATCTATATTGTCAAATGGGCCGATTATGGTTCTACTTAGGTTGGACGACATGGTTGTACGGAATTTCGTTTTATTACAAAGCGGGTCCAAAAATTAACTTTAAATTTTTTACAATGTTGATTTGTTAGATAGCTAGATGTCATAAAATAATTAAAAATAGGATTTGGTAAATTTAAAAATTAATATTCACACGGATTATCAGGATTTTCAAAATGTGTTCTTTTTTACTGTCACATATTGAATAAAAAAAATCCGTCTCACTAAAAGTATGTGGCGATTTAAGTAAAATTTGATTAGTTATTTAATCACCTGTATAATAATGCTACATCTGAACCGTCACTTAACTCTAAAAGGACAAATATCGAGCGAGTCCATATCTTTTAAGGGCATCCTAAGATTTTAGGTGACATTTTGGCAGTGATTAATTTGAAACTTAAATTTCATTTAAATCTATTAGTCGGCAAAAATAGGCGTAATTCAACATAACTGACACTTTTTTGTTATACACATTGTTAGGTTGTGTTTGTTTTTTTTTCTGGCAATAAAATTGTTATTTATTTTATTTATTTAGGTTAGGTAATACTTAATTTTAAAAAGAACTGAATATATAAGTTAGTTAAGTAGGAAATGAAATATGCTACATTTTATTGCGGAAAAAGGGATTGAAAGGGTATAAGGGGGTAAAACCTACTTAACCGATCATCATTAAACTTTGTACACATATTTTCATTAAGGTACTGGGAAGGATATAGGATAGTATTTATTAAAAAAATTACAGAGGGTAAAAAATATCATTATATTATAAATGTTTGGATGGACGTTTGTCACCACGTAACTCCACACCATCTGAACAGATCTGGACAAAATTTGGCACAGAGATAGTTTATGGTCTGGAACATCACTTAGGATTTTATTCTGGAAAAATGTACGGTTTCCGCGGAACGTTCTTCACCCAGATATACGAGTATGTATGTGTTTACATATACATACATTAATATTGAATTCCACACGGATGAAGTCGTGGGCAACACCTAGTTGATAACTGTAACGTGGATTTACACAGTGACGGCATTAGGAGCTGCCTTGAAGTTCTTCTGAATTCGGCGTTGCAGTTTTGGATTGGAAGTCTGATTCAAGAAAAATATTTTATGGGTTAATGTCATTTTCTGTTTAAATATTGTGAACGTTTTATTTTAAGACGCTATAAATGAGCGGAAAATGTTTTAATTGGTGGACATCTCTACTATAAAACTGAGGACGCTATCTGCAAAAAAGGACACTTTAATCCTGTTAAAAAGCCATGGAGGCAACGATTGACAGCAAAACAATGAAGTATCGCTTTTATGTTTCTGTTAAATGACGTTGAATGTCAAGTTGAACAGTCTGGAGAAAATGAGCAGTTGTGTGGATTGCAGAAAGAAATAGGTGACAAGCTTTTTATATTAACATTAATGGATCAACTAATTATTGTAAGATTTTTAAGATTAGTATTATAAAAAAATTAAATATAAGTGGATTAAGTTTTATTCGCCATTTTAATAATGTTTCGTTGGTATCAAGAATATTTACACGTCTTCCGTCCAAAACCTACCACTAAATATCACCAACCCTGCGTCCGGCATAAGGAGCTCGTTATATTTTATCGGTATAGCATGTCGCAATCCAACACATTCTTGTTCTTAATTTGTCAACATCCATGCCGGATGCTAAAGCTACGGCAACGGCCATATCAAGAAGCGGTCAAAGGTTAATCAAACCTTAATTAAAAGGACAGCTAAACGTTGCATAGATTTTGGTGGACCGTTTAAGTCTCAAAAGGTCCCAACCAAAATCTATGCAACCCAACAAGTGTAAGTACAAGTGGTTCCCAACCAAGTTTGAGACATGTCCCACCTAGGCATTTCTAAAATCCTGATGCCCCCTCTCTTGATATTTAAATTTTTTTATTCAAAAATTCAAAACGATTATTTACCTGAGGGAAGCATAAAAGTTTGTAGACAACGTAGAGTTGGTATCTAAGCAAGCTTCCAAAAAATAAGTCATCCATGAAAGAGAAAAATAAAATAACATCCACAGACTCACTAAAAACAATTAACTGTTAATAACTCATTCTCGAATTACCTCATAGTCTTTAGTATAGTCAGCCGAAGGGTGCACGTCCTGCTCATGACCCACCAAAATATTGCCATGTCCCACCGGTGGGGCCTGCGCCCCACGTTGGGAATGACGGGTTAAAGACCATTGAATTTGAATAGTGGCATCTAGCGTTACATTACAGAAATACGTGTGAGATTTTGCATTGTTATTAACCGATTTATTGCCAGCAATGGCTACGAGATGGCGCCTTAATTTCTTTCCGCATTTTAAATGACTCAAATTTTGCTCGTTCAATAGTAGATGTAGTATTATAATAGACATATAATAGTAATATATAGTCGTTGAATATTACACTTCATTTACAAATATCACAGCACGCATACAAAACTTGCGTCTTTTCAACTTGATATTTTTTGTTAGTTAAGGATTTTGGCATAATTCTGCTTTTATGATATAATATTGAAAATAAATATATTAGTACCGTGTGAAAGCTTAATTTTCTTAAAGCGTAGTTCTGAAACACGAACTTCGGAGAGGTACTTTTAACTTTTGGTTAAAGAATAATTCAGAAGTCTTATTGTGCTAAGGATATAATATACCTAAGATTGAATTGAATAATATATCACACCTTTTATTAACTTAACTGGACTGAATTCGCTATCCTTCACTGAATTGTTTAGATTTCAGTGGCAATAAAAAGTGGACCTAACACGACACATCGGGGAAACGTTTTGAAATAATATCTAAAATGCTTTGCTCGTCCAAGAATCAAAACAAAGATCACACTTTCATTAAAAAAACACACACTTAACCTCGCCTAGCGTGATGTTAAATTATTCTTTAATAATTGGGCTGTCGAATAAAAAATAATTTAATAATAATAAGTTTAGTATTTTCTGAGATTAGCGGTTTCGAACAAACTTTTTAGCTTTATTACATTAAGTATTCATTAATCTTATCAGTGTATAAAAAGTTGTCGTATTTTGTATCTTTAAAATTATAAATGGCAACACGCACCCTGCGACACTCAGTTAAATTTCAATATTGCACTTCAACTTACAAATTTAAAAAGAAGTTATCTCACTTGAAGAAAATGTAGTTTTTAATTAGTGGAAAAATATTAATATAAGGCTTAGTGGTTTAAAAAAAACAAATTCATCTTATACACAGATTCGATTATAAGTGATTGCTGATTTCAGCAATCACTTATAATAAAAACAGGACTATGTGTATTTACACATAGTCCTGTTTTTATATTTATTGCAGTTTCCCATGACAAGCTTGAACGCGCCATCTAACGTTAAAATATTATAATAGCTTCTTATCAGCGACTGAAGTTAAACAAGTATAACAAGTTTTATATCGATCTCATAGATGGCAGCTTAAACCAGGATATATTTTTTTCATAGTTATTTTTGTAGTTTCAATTGCCATGCATAGATGACAAGTCTTTCAATTGTTTTTAATATAATTTGACCATGACTTTTGTATATTGCTATAAGACATCATTTTCTTACCCAATTTTTCAGTTTCTCATTATCCTATAAACATATTAAAATAATGTTGATCCGTTGCATTCCTTTTCAAAAACTTCCATTTTGAAATTATGCTATTGTCCATCAATATATATATATCTATAAAAAATCTATTTTCCAATGACGGGAACAGATCTTAATCCATTCATAGGAAATATTAACGGCTTAAAAAATAATTATTCTTTTAGTAAAATGTGCTTCATACACACTTTTATGTTCACACACAAATTATATTACCGACTTATTTACAATTAATAATATGTTGAATTTACCGTAAACTTAAATAGTAACATAAGCCAAAATAAATGAATGGGAGACGATATCTTTAACTGTATCGGCTGCCGTTGCTGCGCAAGTGATATTTGTCTGTACAGAATGGAAATAGTAAAACTGGAATGCCGCGTCTCGTCTCTTACCAATTTCATTTATAACGTTTTCAGTTCAAATTTGTGTCTTATTTCTTGGTAGTAAAATTCATAATGAATGCTTACGTATGTCTGCATTTAAAAGCATACGAGCTAGAGTTTGCGTATACGTGACAAGTCCTGTAAAGTTCCTGTGTCTTGTTACCACTTCGTGTTTGGCAGATTGGATTTGTTTTCGTATATGTTAAAAGCTTTTATTGATAATGTTAGACTAGAGAAATAAAACATAAGTTCGGTCTTTTTGCTTGCAATTAGAAAAGCCATATATGGTTCAGATAAGTAAATTTTTTACGTGTCTATCATATATAAAAAATAAAGGTACATGAGAAATCTGTAACCCGCATCTGCCTCCCCCAGTGGAATATAAACATCAAGAAACAAAACGTAATGAACGCTACCTTTTTGGAGAAACCTTTTTGTTTATACTAATATGATAACAATACGGATAAATTGTCGAAGTTATAGCCGATTACATGGATAAATCGATATACTCATAAAGATAGTACATGCTCTATGTTTCATTTTCTTCGTTGCATATTGCATCCTGACTGATGTCGGAACACTTATTGTTTGAGCTGGACTTTATGGTACAACAGTTGTTTTATAATAAATAAGATAATTTCGTATTTTATTTTCTTGCTTTGATTTTTCTTTTGTACGCTACAATAAACATATCTTGATTACAATATCATATTTGAAGAAAATTTGATGTATACATCTAAGAAAATATACACACGAGGAGCAATGGTTGAGCAATTGTCGACGAGCGTATTTAACATTGTAAACCGACTTCAAAAAGCATGAGGAGTTTTCAATTCTCTTGTACATTTTTATGTTTGTTACTTAAGAAGTTTGACGTTTATGAACTGATTTCAAATATTTTTTGTTGGGAAGGGGACAATTGCAACCCCTGTATAATTTTTAACAGTATTGAACCTTGAGTTCCGAAGATATACCGAAAATTTACATCTTGGTAGATTTAAGACAACCCTGTTTGGGTTCAATGGATTGGTAATGAAACTTACCGAGGCTATAGATGATTTAAAAATATTTGTAAATGGAATTACTTTTACTTTGAAGTTGATTTTGTTTTGAAAACTAAGAGATTATATAAATATACATTTAACATTATGAAAATATTTTAAATAATAGTTTAAACTTTATACAACATACTTTACACATTCGTGTCAATATCTGTGTATATTAAAACAACACATAATTCATAGTCTCTATCTACCCTTCATGATAGAAAATACGATGGGTTTTATGTTTACGTATTTAATTATTAGTTGGTACCTTTTCGATGCGGCGGCATATGCAGACGGCGCCGGCGGGCGCGTGTAAATTGTGAAAGTTGGAAGCGTAGTTGCAATTTTCGCGGCTCTCAATATAATATATTGTCAGGCGCGAAAGTAGACATGGCTGTGGGACGATGGATGCACTCTCTTTGGCTTTCTGGCACGTTCCTCCGCACACGGCTCTATTGAGTTATACGACACTACACAGTTCGCTGTTAGTGGGAAATTGATTTGCGCGCACGACACCTATCTAAAGTGTTTGTGATGTTGAATTATTATATATTTAGATAACTTTATTATAGATCGAGATTTTTGTCTTGATGTATTTTTTTATGGAAGGCGGCCATACACTAAGGGGTACCCATTAAAATCTGCAACAATTAGAACAGTTGTGGTGGATTATCTAAATTTTGTTTAGAAAAGTGAAAAGGAAAAGGAGATGGGGAGGAGATGGAAAGATTAGGTATCATTAGGCAGAAGGGATTTCCAAAGCTAACGTTCATTCTTTAGTCTATTCTAGTGTGGACGGTCAACTCTATTGACTAAACAAAATTAATTTAGTAAAAACTTTTACAGTATAACCGAGCGACCATGTGTTGAGAACTTTAGTAGCTAATCGTATAAGTTTAGAATTGTTGCAAATGGATCGAATATAACGAATTGTTGGACCCGATCCGGTCGTTTTGAAGCACTAAATAAATCAATATATCGGGTAATGGTTTCTACGCCTAATTCCAGAATTGCGCCAGCTTATTTGGTACGTTTCGAATTAGCTGCAGCTGTCAGATTTAGGCAAACATTCGTGAAGCTCGTTTGGGACGGAACTAGAAACCACTCTGTTTCTCACATTAGTTCAATCCCGATGAATTGAGACAGTTGCCTTGAGAAAGCTTGAATTTCTCCTGAATCTATTGTTATTTAGCAGAAAGAAGACAAATTTTACAGTTAAGAAAATTTGACTAATAATATTATTATCACTTACTATCAGTTGTTTTCAAAGTTTTATTAGAAAGCTAAAGTTTATTAATTTGTACCGCGACTAAAGCTTTCTCTCAATTAATCGGATATAATTCAAGCATTACCACCTACCACCTCCACCTCAGCCTATGATCGTCCACTGCTGGACATAGGCCTCTCCCATTAATAACATCATTGGGGGGAAATGTGCCCTAATCGCCACGCTTGGCAGGCGGGTTGGCGATCGCAGTATGTTCCACCGTACTAAGAAAAGGACGCTGCTGC
>DWLR01006101.1:0-10353 GCA_018246295.1 Papilio alexanor hazarajatica
ACAGCATTGCCCTTTAACGTGTTTTCAAAGAGCTAAAAGTTCGGCCCCCGACTGACCCGGCGCCGCTTTGCAATTCTAAACCATTAAAAAATAAAAACCTTAGCTTTGTTAATTGGACATGCTTGTTCGTAAATAGCTTACGGACTCGGATATCATGATTTTAAATATATATTATACATTTTTATTTTACATACTGAGTAAATTACTTATCTAAAGTTAATCATTAAAATTACAATAATATAGCTACTTAATATCTTAATTGTATACATCCCGAGCCTGCGTAAAAAGTTCATTATTAGAGTTGAAATATATAACTCAATATACTTCAATAATGACTAGCGGAAAAGGTAGAAAACTTTGTTCTAGTGATGTGATAAAACAAATTTATTACACCCCGCCCGCTTCGTACTGTATTTAAATTTAATCAGCTCTGACAATACGCTGCAGTCGATACAATACTATGGGGGAACTTTGCCAATTTCCCTTCTAGACAGACGGACAGACAGTGATCTAATTATCTATATAAAACGTATCCAACTATTTATAATATGTGAGCATGTTTCGCATGTATATTTTATAATTAACGTATTTTATGTGAGTATATTCGTAACATCAAAATGCAATATCCGTATTTCCGTATACAAGCGAACTTTTATATTGAATATACATATATTGCAGCATTTTCTATATTTTCCCTAAACATCTGTATATTTTCAATGCCCCCATCTCAACGACCGACAGATTGGACGCGTAGACGATCATATTAAGGAGATGTTGGCTGTATTAAAGAAAATGAAATATTTTTTGTTTTTTGTATTTGTTCTGTATCTTGAAGATGAAATTTCGATATTAATATTGAGGGAACTATTATTCGGTTAAAAATGAATGCAGTTTGAATTGAATTCAGATTAAAAAATGACTACAATTTTCTGTTGGAAGCGAAACTATTAATAAAATATGAGGATTCGCATTCCGCACTCCCTCAAACGGACATAAATCATCTCTTTATGTTGATGCGCTATTCACGGACCGAGTTCCATTCAGCAATCGGGAACTGATTTTGTTCGTTTCTGCTGCGAGTTGCAATGCAAAATAAACAGTAGGGGAAATGTTGATGCCGGCCAGTGCGTTTTAAAATCGATGCAGCAACGGGGCGCTTAGTTTGTGCTCTTTACTGTTACAAGAATGACTTCGAGGAATTGAAATTTACTTTTATGCAATTGAAAAATATCAATGAAATATGTTTGTACTATATCGCAACTACAAAATACATTTTGTTTCATTCAGGGGAAATACTACTCAGTCAACATTATACATTTTTTATTTCTATTGAAGAAACAAGGTTCCATATCATCATATAGCGAATGGGTAGGAATAGAGAAAGACCTAAGCATTTACTGACGTAGATTTCATGTTATAATAATAAGTCGTTTCACTCGTGGTAGAGTGATCGTGGTTATCACAAAGCGGAGGACGCAGACAGTTACCGCCGCACGACATCCCGCCTCCTCTGCCTTTTAGTGGGCATGACTTTCATATAACTGATCAAATTATTTGTTAAAAAGGCAAAATACATATAATATATGCCTACATTGTTAACGATACAAATCTTTCACGTCGCAGTAATTATGCTGAAATTCATAATATGTATTTAAAAAAACGATAAATAAAATTAAAAAATTATTTAATTTTTCTTTGTTTCAAATAATTGTCACTTTTTATACACATAAAAAGTGACAATTATTCAAAATTTTGTTCAAGTAAATAAATATGATTTGATTTTATTTGAAACAACGCGATGAATCCTCAGTTCTTCAGTGACTTCAACGAAAAGCAAAACTAGATTTTGATCTGACGGCCGACGGCCGGCGTGTGTGAAGGTTAGCGGCTGAAATATAAGTGAAGTGGAGATACTTCGTCAAGATTTACATAAACACTTCGATAAATAATAGTCAATTCATTATACAGGACATCTATTTACTTTGTAGAAAGATATGAAAATCATTCACCTTTAAAACATTTTATTTATAGCAACGACTTCAAAAATAAAAACATTTCATTTGCTTTTAAAACGCTTCCTGAACTTCAATACTCCAACGCTTCAAAGTAACATATCAAATATTGTATTGAAACCAAAGTTATTTTTATCCATTCAATTCAGTCGTTTATCTTTTTGTGTCAGACGTCAGACCAACACAGTCTGACGAAGCTGAACGGATGCTGCGACTCAGACGAACGCAGACTTCGAAATGACTACAATATTAAATCCATTCAAAAACGTAACTATTAATAAAAGAGTTCGTGCTGCATACAGCCGACAGACTGTTATTAATGATCCCGTTAAAGTTTTACTCGCAAACTATTGCCTTTATGACAGTTTTACTCTGATATTTGTTGTTTAATTTTTTTTTACATTACATTAATAAAAAAATAAAATTAACTTAAATTTTGCTATTAGAGCGTCTCACACGTGTGAAATTGAACTACACTATAGCATTTTGCTCTGATTAGAAATTACACCTTTATCTTTAATTAAAAAATCGATGATTGCACTCTTAAAAACAAATTCGCTAATCCGATGTCACCGTTGTGTGAATGGTTATTAATTTGAATTCCGATAACGTCAACACTTGATTGTTTAATTATTTACTTAGGAATTATATCCAATTTCTAAGTTTTGACGTATGTGTGCATAATTATTCTTAGAGATACATATATATTCAATTTAACCTGAGAAGTTTAAATTTCATGAGTACATTTTATCTTGATTAGTTAGACGGATATTTTGTCTAATTTCTTAACGTAAATTATTATAATATAAAAAAATTAGGGACAAAAAAGAGAAACTGGAAAAGTTTTTCAATAAAAAGTTGTTTTATTTTCGTTTCGTATTTGTTGCGGCGACTTTGTTTCAGTCGCGGAGAGATGACCTGCAACTAAACTACTATTTCGTATTTATCCTAATATTCAAATAATATTATAAATGTATAAAGTGTATAAATAACATTATAGTATAATAGATTAATATGTAATATATGTTATAAATATGAATGTTTGGATGGAGGTTTGTTAAAGGACTGAACAGATCTGGATAACATTTGATACAGAGACAGATTATTGTCTGGAATAGCACATAGGCTACTCATCCCGGAAAAATATATGGTTCCAGTGGGACATTATTGATGCATATACATATATGTGCCAATTCATTGTGTTATATTAATTTGTACTACAAAAGTTTGAATATAAAAATAATTGTGGTAATTATTTAGTGGGATAACGGTTTTTCTTGTTTCTTATCTAGAGGTATTCGTATATTTTATATAATGAGCATGAGAACACCAGGTACCTTTGTGAGTTAGCTAAGTTTCCATCAATTATTACACTAGATATAGTGGATGCATTCCTCAATGTCATGATACTTACAAAAAGAAGAAATGTTGTTATATTTGTTGACACATTTTGATATCAAAAATTAGTATATTAGTACTGTGTCTTAAATACGAGTACACATTTTATTTCCCTCCTTACGAAAGATATTACTTACATTCCTTGCGTTTTTCCTTTATAATTTATTTCATTTATTTATTTTATTTAAGCGATATGACATTTTGAAGTAAAATAGCTGAAGCGATGGTCTTATCATAATGTCAACTGTGTAACAGGTTAATAATATTTTTATTTTTATTTTATTATAATTTCGGTAAAATATTATTGCAAACTCAAAAATTATTGCAAAGAAAGCAGTTAAGAAATCTTTGCATCTCCTTAAGATCATAAGAATCGTTTTAAACAACGGAGACTTCAGAAACATTTTTTACAGTAAACCATACTAATACAATATAGTGCGAGCTATAAATCTTGTCGCGCCTAAAAAGAAAATTAGGAGCTGATTACGACAGCGAGACGTGTAATTTGTCTTGTCGCTAACAAAGAATAATGCGATACGGAAACTTTTTCTATTTCATTGATCTGATGTACGTTTAAACCAGAGATTTTTACTCAAGTGCATACATCATTACATGTTTTGATGGGTATTTTCATTATAAAACTCACCATAGATCCATCTTGTGTGGGCCTACCTTTGCTGAGCCGACCTGTACTTAGCCTCCATTCCAGGAATTTAAAGAATGATTAACACATATGCAGAATTCCATCCGGTATCTTTTTCCGTGGGTATGAACGACGAAGCAAACGTTTTACGTATGTGTTACTATTACATTGATAAATTATATAATTCTCATGTAAATTTCTCAAAACGTATTTCGTAAAATTTATAGATATCTTTAAGTGTTTAAATTCTAAGCAACTATGTACAGTACAAAGGCTGCGAAGTTGTTACATTTAAGTTTACATTAAGTATGTTTATTTATTGTATGTAATCAAAGTAATCGAACTCATAAATAAAAAGGTAGAAGACTTTCTTCATACAATATTTAAATTTACACCGAAAAGCTCTCGTCCCATAGCTTTCGCGTACTCATTCAAAAATATCTTCTGGTACCCTCTCCAAAGCTTGATTTATAATAACATCGCCATTTCTACATGTGCAATTCATATGTGTTAAATACATCTCAGTTATTTCGTCTTTTTTATATTCGTCTCTTAATAAAACATTACGTTATTTGATTGGGTGCTTTTATTAACCATTGCGCTATTGACGTCATTGTGTCAGTTCCTCTACCACTAAACCACACGTTCGTAAATTTCAGCGATAATTCTCCAACAAAAATAAAAGTAGCTTCACCTAGAAACAAAAGGCGCGTTCTTGAATAATCCCATTTGTTGTAACAATGGAGAGCGTCGCAGCCTAGACAGGATTATCCGTCTAAAAGAAAATAATTTCCCGACAAAACGTAGGGCAACTATCAATGTAACTTTGTTGTGTATTTAAATAGTTTTTTTTATTTTTAAGTACTCTTGTAAATTTATTAAAAATTAATCATTTAAAATGGATACACTAAATGACAAACACTTTTTAGTATTAGATGGTGAGGCGGGAACCTCATAAACGTTGTCTTTTCACGTATTGCTTAAATACAACTTATCTTTACGCTACAGTTACGTATATTTAGAACAAAAATGTTATGTTTTTAAAATGCTAGTCACTGATTTCCTTGAAGTATCACTATTATAATTTCATAAGATTTAGAGGTGGGCCAAGCTGGAGTGCTTATCCTAAATCTGTTTAAGAGTTACTAATCTAGCCAGTTCCCCAGAGAGACTGCTCGTGCCTTCGCTTCGTTTATTATTTAATCAAATTACTCCTAATAAAATAGCTGCCTCTGTAGCTGAGGCATTATTATAACTAAGTCTATGATGTCTATGTAGATGTAGTAAGAAGTTATTTGGAACTCGTAATATGGTAAAATGGAATCGTAAATATCCCTGGGACAGTCAAAGTGTTTATTGATGATTCCCAAACAAAAACGTCTAATTATAGTTAAGGAAGCAAAGTAAAATATAGTAACGATATTATTTCCCCAATTTATTACAAATGTAACCACATTAAAAGGAGGTTATCTGTATATCGCCTCTCTAGAATTTCGGCAGCGAAAAAGACTGAAAAAGTTTTATAATAAAAAGTTCGCCTCAACCGTTATTTCTTTGCGCTACTTTTTCTCAGTCAGCCAGCAGGAATTACCTCGGCGCCGATTGTTTTCCTCGGGCAAACTAATTTACTCCCGCGGCTGCGCTACCACTTTAAAGCGACGTGTGAAGTATTGGCCACGGTTCCTCTCTTTAAACTTTTCTTAAAATAGATATCACTATTCTTTTAAATCTAAAGTGCTAAGTTTATATGATACTTATTTTGAAGCAGTTTTCTTAACGTGAAAATGCACTTTCGTGTTGATGGGTTTAAAAATGTTTTATCACTTAAAAAAACTTAATTTTACTCATAGAAAATACAAAATAAAAATCTTTTTATTACAATTTCTTAAGTATTAAATTTTACGAACCGGTAATCAATAGGGTGAAAAGGATTATATCATACACTCGAAAATTCGAAAGTAATTACGATAAAAGGTCACTAATTAATTTCCAAGATGATTCTTTTGCGTTATTTTTATTATTAATATTATGATAAATAATATTTACCTGATGCTTCAAAGTGATGATTGTACTGAGACTTTATTCTGCTTAAAATGCTGAAAGGCCTATCTTGAAAATCCAAAAGCTTTAAATGTAACCCAATATGAGTAAACGTAAGAAAAGGATACGCTGGTGTACTTACTATAAAAATGAAAGCTATTGCTTGTCTGAACACAGCCGTATCTTATATCAAGTAAACCTTTCATTAGTGTACACCTCAATTTACTTTCAAGGAAACTTTTTAATTTCACGGTAACTTCTAGAATTCGATTCACGTTATTTATAAGAGTCATTTTGGTTCGTAAAGGAACCCCAACGAGCAGTGTGAGTCACAGTAATGGCGTCGGATTACCACTGTCTAATCCCACGCCGTTTATTGAGACCCCGATGCCCGCGGGCGGCAGATTACGGGAAGAAAGCCCATTTATCCCGATATATTTCAAATGCGACATTTTCAAGCTCGCATTGATTGATTTCGTTTACCTGAAAACAAAGACCTTTTAGGATAGTAAAAGAAATTACATTCTGGGGATTGGGACTATAGAGAGAAGCAGAGTTCGTGTTAAATTAATGTATATATTAAGATTTTTTTATTGCTTGTTGCAAAGTTAATGCACGCAAACTCATTACGTTATATATTTAATTACTTATTTCAATATGTTAGCAATATTATCATAGTTTTTGGAAGTTGTCTTAGCAATTTGTCGCTGAGCAAGCAAGTTTTCTATAGCAATATAATGTTTATAACAAACATAAATGTTTAAATAACTTTAATGATTTACTATATAGTAATGTTCATAATTAAGTCAATAATGTAAAACCTAACTAATGACTTTAAATGTAATGCTGTCTGTGTAATATAGTTTTCAATATTAAACAATTGGCTACAGGTCTGATTCAATATTAATTTGATTGGTTCTAAAGTATTTTAATTTGATATAAATAATCTCGACGCGTTGAAACAACTGAGGTACAATAACTTCACATTGAAAATGAATAAGGTATAAATTTTACCTCATATCATTGAAGAAAATAATTCAGTTTTGAAAGAAATGTCATTTCCTTATCGAATAATTTTATAACGTACTTATGATTTCAGTAAATCCTACCGAATTCCTCATTTGAATAACTACGAAGCCATTATCTGTCACTGTAGGCGTAAAATTGAAAATTCAGGCTCAAATTATAGAATAGAACACAGGATATTAAGTCTTATTTTTATGATATAAGGTTCACAATTGCAACAACCTCAAGTGGAAGTCCTGTCGGCGCCGTTTAAAACCGATTAAAATGTACGTAGCGAGCGATTTTTAATAGAAACTTGTAGTAGCTTTTTTTTTAAAAGTAATTTTTATGGAAAAAGTTTTGCTTCTTAAGATTTTATAAGGAAATCTAAACTCTAGAATATGCGCTATCCAAGAATTTGCTTAAAACTATTAAAAAAGGATTTAAGCATGAGTAACGAATACAATCTAACATCCTTTATTACGATACAAAACATGTCATGTAAAAGAGAATAAATGAAAAATTCAATTGCAATGGGTGAATTAGTAAAAAACACAGAAAAATTGTGATTTTTTTTATTGAAGGTTAAACATCAATCCTTGCCATTTATTTTTTAAAGACTATTTCATGTAAATGTTGGCCACGACTAAGTTTTACGTAATCCATACCTGAAGTTTGAGTTACTTTTTCAGGAATATCGGCTGGTATCTCATCGATAACACGTGTGATATTGTCTTCTAGTGATTGAATCGATGCTGGTTTATCGGCGTAAATAAATGATTTGACGTACTCCCACAAAAATAGTCCAACTGCATCAAATCACACGATCTAGGTGACCAATTCTATGGTCCAAACTAATTCATTAATTCATTGATCAACATATTTTTGCCATTATATGAACAGCCTGCATTTTTTTGTTTGACATTGGTCAATTATTAAAAAAGTCCTTAATGCTAAAAATATTACTATCAATTAACCATTCATGTAGCCTTATTTTAAACAGTCTACTATTTAATAGTTTAATTTTGTAAGTTATCTTGTTATAAATTTGAACGCACATAAATAGACAGCTTTTTGGATACTTGCTTAGTCTGGGTTTGTTATCGTTACGTTACGTTACGTTTGATGGTTACGAACATCATAAAACTTTTTGATGGAATTGGAAAGTTCTATTCATTTATTTAGACAATGATTGCATAAACATATGTTACGCTTTCTCACATGAGCCTGATTTGTTGTGTGTTTGTGAGTGTGCGTGTGAAGTTTAAGTGCAGGTAACATTTAAGCTAATAATGCAGAGTTGAGGCCATGTCGCACGGCCGATTGCGGTCACTCGGCTGCAAATGACGGCAACCGCGACCCGCCTGTGAGCTTACACATCGAATACTTTGTTATACTATTTATTTAAATGTATGCAGTTATGTATTCCCTAATGCCAGTTTCCTGTTGCCTTGTGCTTACAAATGAGATGTATAAAAGTGCAAAGACGTTCCTATGTATTTACACTATTTTCACGAAAGCAAATTGAACATGATATTAAAATTACTTATAGATATTTTAAAATAGAACAGTGGTATGTAGGAAAAAACAGAGTATGAACAAGATACAATAGGGGACAGAGTCTCCAGACACCTTTATCATAAGACATAACGCAGCACATTAAAGTGTGAGTGTATTTTAGGCGTAGCTGGACCAATTGTACCGAAAGCTATTTTGCAACAACTTCGTTTTATTTAATTCTAACATATCATTGAAAGTTATTCAAAATCAGCTTAAAAGCTTATGCTAAGACATGGTTCGACAGTAGAAAACAAATGTTAAATAACTATATTTAAACGATACTAAATAGCAAAACGAAAAACAATTCATCAAAAAGTAACGAAATAATAAATTCAATTAATTTGGTTGTACTCAAATTACAACTTCTTAGATAATTAATGAATGGGTGAGACATTGAACAGAAAGAGAAATTGAATGAGGCCCGATATTAATTGCCAGTCCTACTGCAAATTAATTTTATTTATGTTCACCCTGACACTCGCCGACAGGTGGGATTTGTTATGAAGCTTTCTTGTCACATACAATTAAAAAGGTTTATTCCGTGGCATTTTTGAATTACGAGTAAAATTGGTCGAATGTCTTTTGAAATTCATTATTATTCAGTTGAAAAGTAAAGAAAAGGGGAAATTAATTAAATACCGCGGAATAAAACCGCAACAAAACAAGTGAGTATCCAAAACATTGAGCCAATATTGGACAACATATAAACTTAGATGAACGAAATGAAAATAGAGTTGAAGCAAGACGGTAATTTTGAACTATAAATACAGTTTGCTGTGTAATGAAGTATAAATCATACGACAGCAAATTAGAATCAGTACGTGTAATAAGCATAATGTGCAGCTCGTAATGAGACATGAGTTAGGCTAATGCCGGCGGATGTCCGCGGTCGGCACTCGCCAGCAAATGACGCCGCAAGTGCGAGCACAGCTAATGCCCGTGCTCGAAATGTCCGTGCGATTTATGTAAACAAATTTATAGAATAACTATCAAGTTTTTAAAATTTTTAATTATCATTTTGCTAGAATGTGGGACGGATTAAATTCTTACATGATAAAGTTTAGTTTTTTTTTTGTATGTACAGCTTTTATGTCGAAAAGACTGCTACAAGCATCTCTGTTCGGATTATAAAGTTAAAAATCTTCCGATGTTACACATTGCATTTTACATTAAAATTAAAATCTATGAAGTCACCTAATAATATCTTTAATATTGCACAACCAACAACAAATTTAGATAATTTTTGTACTGGAATTTTCAAAATACAGTTGTATTTTTTGTAGCCTGACCGAAGCAAGTCACAGCGCGGGCGGAGGGATTACAGTGGCCTAATTTCACTTCATTTATTGCTACACTATGCAGTCGGACACACAGCTATGGGCTGTGGACTGTGGGTTGCATGAATTGGGAAAGTGGGAATGCAATCCGATTTACTTTGTTAGTGTTTATTGCAGGGAGAATCAGTAACATTGATCAATCTCTCTATGTAATTGGTTTTTCGCAATTCTAATAAACCAAACACGTCTTTATTTTTGACATTATTCACGTAATACGAACATAAGTATGGGTCAACTATGAATGTTAATATTTAGTATGTTAACAACTTTTTACGCAATTTGTGCTGCATAACATCACCTATGAAAAATTTTAGTTTCGCATTGAAAAAGCCAAGGAAAAATCTTATTCAAATAAAGC
>DWLR01006102.1:0-10352 GCA_018246295.1 Papilio alexanor hazarajatica
TAAAAAAATTAGAACGACCTCTTTTACGCGGGTCTTTTTATTGACATATTCCCGATACTTTTTACACAGAGTAGTAAGTTCTTTATTTATATCTACATATAAGTATATAATATTTATATTATTTTTGTATGTGTTTGCATGTATTATGTATAAGTGTATATTTAATGTTAAGTATGAATAATTATATGTTTATTTTTATGTACTATAAATGTTATATATTTGTACAAATTGACAATTTTACCCACAAATAACTTCACTGTCGCGGGGTTAGCAGTTAGAACACTTGAAAAGATAAGATCGCCCTTAGATTCACATATCTACGTATAATAATCCTTATGTTGTATTTCGTATTTTTTTAGTATAGTACTATGTACAAAGTTTTAAATAAATAAAGGACAACACACAAACCAAATACCTCTGCGTTTGAAATGATATCGCACACACAGAAATGTAGAACGTAATTTATTTTTATTTAATTATTATTCTGCCTTTGGTCACAAGCAGGTGAAAAATTAATAAATGTTTACATAAATAAAAAATAAATACCGCTTACTATTCAACGTCTTTATTCTCCGTGAAGAGATTAAAATAAAAAGTTTGTATTGTACCCTCAACTAACTTACTTTATAATACTACAAATCATTTTATTATTTAATCAATCACTCAACTTCTTCATGGATTCACTTCAGTTATAAATCACGAACAAACTTTGATTTTACGAGGTATGACAAATCCGAATTACAATCATAACCTTAAACCAGTGCATTCTCGACGCATTCGGGCCAATAAAATAACTCATGTTCAATTTATGTTAATATAGTAAATAGGCGCATAAATAATTCTGAGTGAAGGCATAGCGGAAGATTTGAATTTATGTTGATAATAGGTACTATCTTAGACATTAATATCGGATGCAAAGATTTCTTTAGACACGTCGTTTGATATATGTTTGTACTTACCATTCAGTATCCGGTACAATGTAGGAAACAATTAGGAACATATTAACGTTATTTGTACAAGCGTACGTACATAACTGTTGACAGCCCGTTTTGCATACTTATCACATTGTATATGTATGTCAAAACTTGACAAGATTAGAAAAAAGCTTGGTTCGTTTAATAAATACTCTAGCAAACGATTCAAACAATATTGGCTTGGAAGGAAGAGATGTTTTCAATTCCTTTTACCATATCTAAATTATTCTAGTGTTGAAGAAGGAAATTTAGCGAATAAATTTCTATTCGCTAAGTTCCCTAAAAACACTACTGCTACTGCTACTATTACTATTCTACCTGTAGAATTGATGCAATTTTGCATAATGGAACAAAATGTTAGAAAAGAAAAAAATAACAGTACTTCTGCTAGCGTATTAAATTAAATAAGTAATAAACATGTCGCAATAATTCCCAGCAATTTACATAACTCGAGGCGTCTTCGGTTCGGAACGAAAGTGTTCTCCGGACAAGCCCCGACCACAATAATAATGCAAATAATTGTATCAAAATAGGGTTATTTGGGAGGGAAGAGCGACAAACCGACAGATGCTCGCGGCATCTTGCGGCGGCGAGCGTCGCGTGTGACGCTTCTGTGACGGTTCCGTGACGCTGCGGTCGTAGTGCCTCTTAAAATCATATTTCGGTTGAGGATGTCATACATGAAATTACAGAGTAAAACGTCTGAAAGCTATATGTGAGGTAGCATAAAGGTGTCAACGGATTAATAAGGGCGGTATAACAACGGCCCCAGCGTTCTTGTGGTTAAGAAATACCCTATAATTTGTCCCGTAACTTTCATCTAATTTTGTGTAAGTAGTATTTATTATTGGATTGTATTGTATCTGCAGGAAAATCAACGCTTTTTAGTTTTAACAATAGCAAGAAATATTTTTTTTAAATAATTAACTGCAGAAAATATTTTAGTTGGTAGTTACGCAGTCTAAATCAGGAACGTGTGAGGTTTAATCTCCGACCGCCAAAATTGTTAAATATATATTTAATATTTTTTATACAATACGTCCTCAGACGGACGTCGATAAAATTGTTCAATGGTATCTGAACCCCATTTCAAAGTACTTGCCAACCCCTGGCTGTAACATTTAGTCAGAGAGAAAATCGCCTTTCATCGTTATTTTCCACTTCAAAGAACTATCTATATACTTCTCTGAAGTGGAAGATGACTGATGGTCTATACCGTAACCTAAAATTAATGAGTTTTGAAAATTTTATAAATGTTACCTTAAAAATGTGTCTAAGAATCCTTAAATATCATATTATAAGTATTTACTGCAAACATTGTCTCAAAATCTGTAAGATGCCAAGTGTATTTTCGAGTGATTCAATTCTAACTTGATAATAAATCTTGAACGACTCAAAAATTATATTTCTTTACAGAAAATTATCATAAAACAGGTTACATTATAAAAATATTATCCAATTATTATCTAAAATGTATCCTTATTAAAGAAATGTTGTTCATTTATTACACGAACTTTATAAGAAACAGCTGATGCCTTTTTTCAGTTTCAAAACAATCACTGAGTCCAATTTCTTTACAGATAGGCGTATAACTGAGGATTGTAGGCGGAGTGTACCGGAGTTTATTAATCGGGATATCTCGGGTGAGCATTTTTCTCGAAGGATGTCGCCTCCATTAGTTTCCGGAGTGTCGTGATGAGAAATTAATCCGGGGTGGGCAGGTGCCGTCGCAGGTGGCGCGGCAATCTCACCGCGATCGTCCTCGCCTAATCCAACCCCTACGTAACTACACGGGCGACAAAAGAAATGTTTTAAAAGTCTACATCACCCATCTAATCTATATATATATATATAGTATAAAAAACTACTTATGTAAGACTGTTTCAATAAAATGTTAGTTCGCTCTCTCCAGAAACATGTTGTTTAATTTATGAGGGGCTTCAAATATCGAATTGTACTGTTATTTTATATATATATTGTTTCCAAATTATGTATTTTATAAAAGTGTTCGTTTAACTTAAATGTTACAAAAAAAAAAGCTACAGTAAAATCTGTTACAGACTTTGTACAGTAAAATCTAGGATGGTTCCGTATTGTTCATTGAGACAATTTAAAATTGTCATCCTGTTTATGTAAAGCGGTTTCAGCTGTGAAAGTCCGTAGAAGCGTCTGAGGCGGGCGGCGGGCGGCTCCTAATCCGGACATATCTCGGTACATCGCTCGGCGCAGCGCGGCGGGACTTAACAGAAGCCCCGCGCAGATGCTTATCTCAATAATAGTTTTATTTATTTTTGCTACCGCCTGATCCTCTCTCGCTTCGAGATGAGAATGGAGGAAGACGGACGCGAGCGCCGGCTCGAATGCGATCCACGTGTCAACTTGTATATCTTGAATTGTCTGATAAACGCAAACAAAAACTTTCTGCAATACAAAGAAAGAAAAACTATAAAAATCGTAAATGTTATAGTTACAGAATAAATTGAACTTAACATAGAACCAGTGCAACCCATCTGCGGTGCAATTCTTTTGTTTAAACATATCAAAGAAGATAGGTAGCGACGTAAAAAAACAATATTCTTTAAGACTGCCGACTCGAGCGCACTGCAGCGGCATCTAATTAGGTCATTTGACGTAATTGCCGGCTCTAGATTGGTTTTTTCGCGTCAACAACGTCCCACGAGGCGGCCGAGACGTTTGGTCTAATGAACACGTCTGGCTCGAGGTTGAAATAAAAATTTTGCGGCGTGCTCGTCCCCGCGCCCTCACAGAGCTCTTAATTACCTTTTGTGCCTTTTTACACTGATACACCAGGCGTAATTAACCAGAGGGTAGCAACAATGTCACCATTTAATTTGCGAAGTAAATAAATGTACATATTTATTTCTAAAAAAAAAAACAGATGGTCAGGTAGACAATTATGATCTGTTCAGATTCTTGTATAAAATATTTTGTATTGTATTGTATTTTTCATCCAAGAATATTTTTCGAAAATATTTTCTGAATTAATGGGTTCTTTTATAATTGAAGTCGGTAAATGACCACAAGAAAATTTATGGGTATGCTAGGAAGGACGAGGGCAATAGATAAGGAAAAGAGATGAAAATGACACACAAAGCTTCGTCGTCCACCACCACATCGACCTTTGGAAAGAGACAATCTGTTACTTTCACTTGGTAGGGCGTTTGCGTTATCTGTTGCACAAAGCACTAATTGTTCCATATGTATGAAACATATGGGACAATTTATTTATTTATACAAATTATGGAACAACACCCTACGAAGTCGAAATTAGCAGATTACTTCTTTCCAAAGCCCGATGCATTGAATTATTTATTGTCGCCTTCGATAGTTATATAGTTTTGGTTTTTATAAGAGAAGGTGGCAAACAAGCAAGCGGTCACCTAAGTGACCGCTACCCATAGACGTCTGCAACAAGCATTTCCGAGTTGCAGATGCGTTGCCTACCTTCTATATACACATTTGACACAATTGACATTTTCCTTCTCCTATCCATCTCCTTCCCCATAAAATCCTCTTTCTCTTCCCACCATTTCCTTATTAGAATAGAGTGGGAAAAAGAAATTAGGCCTCTGGGACCCGAGGAGTGTTCAGTCGAAACGCAGAATACTTCTACTTCACACCTGTTTTCTGTAAGGTCGTGGTAATTCACTTGTTGAGCGGCTCATTCGTGCAAAAGATGTTATTGTTGTGAATTCTACCATTGTGAAATTATATTTATATAGTTATAGTTGGTAAAAGTAGGTAAATATGTGAGATATGTTTTATTTTCAAAAATTAATTTCACTTGATTCGAGTTCAATGATGGGTGGATGATCCCGTCTCCTATCTCGTTGTCTCAGCTCGTCGTACAAGAGGACGAGGTTCTCATAGTGGTCACTGGAGGCGTCGAGCAATTCCGCGCAGGCCCTGATGGTGGCCGTTTGCCGGTCATTCTCAGCCTCCATCGTCCGGATTGTCGCCTGCCGCACCGCGAATACCTCCTCCGTCATGGCGTCTAATCTGATGACGAAAGCGACATCAAGTTAATACCGCACGTCTTTACATTTTCCATTGTATGTTCTGTTTTTGTTTTCTGAGATATATATAAGACTAGCTGTGCCGTGTAGTTTCACCCGCCGCACCGTTCTTCGTCAGCTTCGAAGGTTAATAGCCAACCTTGCTTAACAATTGGGCTGTCAAATGTAAAAAGAACTATTCTAATATGATCGGTAATTCCTGAGATTAGCGTATTCACAGAAACGTTTTATATTATAAAGTATAGAAGTACAAGATGCTAAATATTTCAGAAAAGGTACACAAAACATTTTCGATGATTCCTACATGACGTTTTCTTTCTAACCAGGTAATGTAAAAAATTAATTCAATGATGATAGCTCATTTAATGACGACGGTAAAAGTAAAATCAGTCTAACCTCTTGTTTATATTACTTGTACTACGTATCCTTCAAAAAGGCAAAAAAGTAATAGGTCGCAACCATTTTATGATTACTGCTGTCACCTCACCTGCTGACGCTTCAAGAATATGCTTGTGCTTCGCTAGCATTTTTGTACATCGTAAAAACTCTGCGCTGTGCCGGTATGGACCTATTATCGTACACCTGTATTGAGTAAGAATGTTGAAATGCTTACATTCGCTTTCGAAACTCCAAATACAGACAGAACAGGACAACGACAATAACAATGATTGCGCCATTCAGCACGGACCAGGTAAGGTGTTGGCTTAGTATGTGGAAGCGTTGCACCTGGACCTTGGGGACCACGTCCCATATCGAGAAGCCAGGTATGAGGAGCGCCAGGGGCAGACCGAACACGATAGCGGCGCACAGGATCACTGTGTAGTCGAATTCGGAACTGCTGTTGTTCGACATTGTTCGATCGGTTATAATCACATTGTACAAATTTTGAACCAACGTCACACTACAAATGTCACAGTGCAGACTGACTTGCGTCAGATTGGTCAGACTGTCAGATTAGGCGAATAATTCTTCTGTCAAAAGCAACAGATAATGAATTTAAGACTTTTACATCGTCGGTTACTACAAATATCAATGGGTGAGACGGTCGTTTAACATCAGGAGAATCGATAGCTTGTTTGCCACCATTTGCCTTCCATATATAAAAAAATTACTGATATCCCTAATTATATTCCGGAAATAAATATGATTTTTAAAATCATTATAACTTTTCAATACTAAACAATCTTGTTAAAATATATCCACAAACATTGCGCAATCGTAATTGCGATCCTATGCGAATCAAAGTCTTTCAAGAAAACAATGCACGGGGAATACTAATAGTTTGTTTACGTTACTTCGAATGAATTAAGAAATTAATGAAGCTTTGGTATATTGAAGATTTTGAAGGGAAATGAAGAGGGAAAGGTTAGAGAAGTGCAGCAAATTGTAAGTTTTTGTAAATAATGTTATAACTTAGTGGAGTAGCGGGTAAGCGGCCGAGTGTCCGTCACGTGTGACGTAAGCACGGCCACTCGCGCGGCATATCAATTTCGACTTCGGTACACACAATAAAATCGTACGGTCTCCGGAGAGAGCTTAAACGATTCGCCGTTTTGTCTCGGCCCCAGCTGCGTAATGGCCGAACCGGGAAAAAATTGTCAGCAAGAAAACGCAAGGGTAGTCCGGGTTTATGTGTGCGCGGCAGATGGCGGCACGAGCGACGCGCTCCTAACGGCCTCTGCTTACCTCGCAAAAGCCGCGCCAATTTTATTTATCGAAAATATAAAGCGATTTGCGGAGCGGCCTCGTAAAGTCCGCGCACGATTTATGACCGGCACAAGACGCGCTGTAACAACGTCGCTTCTTCTTAAAAATTGTCATCGTACTCACTTTTGTTGCTTTAGTGCGCCTTGAAAGCTATGTTACCTACGTTGTATAAAATCCCGTAGCGTTCTGGGCATAGCGCCATACCTGCTTAACAGTAGTTAATGGGTTCTTTTACCTTAACGGTGCGGCAAAACTATTTGTATTAACTTTTCAGTTCATTTTCCCGATTACAATGATTTTTTTTTTATTTCCTTAGGCAAAACAAAACAAATGAACGTTGTTCATAAGTGTACATGATGTTTTGCCCATATTTGGCACTCTGTTAAAAAAATTTAATAATGGAAATAACTAAATTAATTTTATATTACAACATTAAAGGTATAAAAGAAAAAGTTTGATCAAAATACATGTATACCCTAAATCTAAGTATGTACACTCAATAAAGTATGTCTAATTCTAGAAATGAGACTAGATCAGATAAGAGCTCACACTATAAAGCTATAGTTTGCGAACCTAAGGATGGATAAACCAGCATAAACAACTCTTCAAAGTAGTCCCGAGTATCGCTTAGTTAATAACAACTTAATAATAAGCTATAATAACCAAACGCCAAACGATGCCCTAAGGATTGTAAAAGATTAATGTCATAGAAGTCCAGCCATTTAGGTGATTCGAGGGTTACGACATTGCGTGTCGAGGTTCGTTGCCCGCTGTTCACGACTCTTAAGTATCAATCACTTTAGATAATTTGAACGATAGAATCATCTTGTTACCCATGTCTAGACTTGTAACTAAATATTACGTTATACGAACAAGTCACCGAGTTGTCTATATAATTATAAATATCAATAAAACAATTATTCGCCTCGAAACTTAGTGCATGCATGTTTACCGTCCCTAGACTTTATAGAGAAAAAAGACGGAGATTAGAAGAAAAATAAAAAAAGGAGATGAAGAAGGACGTGAGTAGCACTTATAAAGCACTACTTCTTATCAGGGTTCAGTGAGGTCGAACAGATACATGGAAGAGATCCTACTTCTGCTGCTCCATCACGGCTAATTGATGCTATAATTAATTTTAGCCTTTACATCACCACCAGATATCGACGCTACTTTTACAAATGCGAACTTGGAAACTATAAAATGTGTAGTAGAATTTCCTATAATAGTTAGGTAAGCGATTCATAAAACTACCGATAATACCGTGACCAATTCAATTGATTACCGCGTTAAGTAGGAACGAAGTTAATTAAGGGATTATTAACCATATGCCGATGAAACTATTACGCAATCAAACCGCCGCAGTATAAAGGAAAAACGATTGTTTCGATTCCATTGCCTGCGTAATTGCTGCCGAATTCATTACATTTATGACGGGCAAATTGTTTTGGTGAATCCCTTATCAATTTACTTAATTGATTGCTTTTATGGGATTATTTATGCTCATGTTTTTTTTTGTTTTGTAAATAGTATCTATTTTTATAGACACGCTAACATTTATTTATTGATTTTCCATTGTCGATTGACGATTTTGTAGCGCTTATAAAAAGCTGACAGAACTGGAATTGTTGAAAGCTTTTTAATTTAAAATCTGTTTATGTAGTATAACATTTTAAAATGTTCAATAATTATCCATGTCAATATTATAAATGCGAAAGTAGCACTGTCTGTTACGAAATTTGGTTTAGATATAGACTAGATCTTGGGAAAGGACGTAGGCTACCTTTTATGATTTGACCTTAAGAAATGATTTTATATTTTTGAAATGTTATATTTAGGCACTTGATTTTTGATATTTCTTCTAAATAAATATTTCTTCTAGCTTTTCTGTAATCTCGACCTATGTATGAATTAAATAGGGGGTAAAAGTTCAAGTCACGAAGGGGGTGAAATAGGAAATGAATGTTTGTATGGAAAATCGTCACTGTCGAAGATGAAACCATGAAACTTTGTACCAAGGCAAAGGAAAATAAATTAATAAATACTTATTCTAGAGTTTTCGATATTCTGGCATGTGGGCGGTTTAATAAGATGAAATTTAGTATTGGAGGTTTAAACAAAGTCACGCTTTCACACTAAACCAAGGAAATGAGAGGTCAGAGGAGAGAGGTGGGAGGTGACAGTTTAGAGGTTTGGGGATGGTGTTGCTCGCGTTCGTAGGAATTACCTGAGTTGATACCCTGTCCCCTGGGTTGTGCTAAACGAGCAACGAATTTCGGTGGTAGGTTCGCAGCAGGCTTCAAGGTTACCACCCACTAGGCAAAGTCACACCGCCAAGTGACTTTTGTCGTACTCCGAAGTGATGCCTGGTGAAGCCTCATGGGGGTTGGGTATGAACAGTTGCGATGCGAATGATAGTCGGGTATGACATATTGGGTACTGCTGTGTCGGGTGCTTGAGCTCGGAGGGTAGCAGGATCCGAAGCACGGTTCTCCGCTGGCCGACCGCAGGTAGTTGGGGTGGTGGGCTAGCCACCCACGAAAGGCTGCCCCGCCAACTGTGAGAGGACCCGATGGCAATCTCTGGGGGGTTCGGGTGTCCCCGCAGTCTCCGTGTCAAGCCCTCAGTGGCGCAGTTTACCTGATTATGTTATTGGATTGTTATCGCATTGCCTCGTTCAACTTCCTTCTCCCATTCTATTCACTCCCTCCACACCAAGACCAAGAAACATAGAAATAGTACTGACTTACAGCTGATGCACTTCCTCTCACTTAAAGTGCACTTCACTAACATCAGGGGAGTGCACTCTAATCTCATTGCGGTCCATCACCATCTTGAGACCAGTAAGCCGCGTTTGCTCTTTCTAACAGAGATGCAGATTCGTTGTCCCACTGACGCGACGTACTTACACTACCCGGAGCACAACCTACCACTACTCTTTGGAGCACAGCTTTCGCCCACGCGCCGGAGTATTTGTGTACACTCGCAGTGACATCTGTTCTCAGCGTCTGCGTCACCTGGAGGAGCCCACGTTTTCTATAATTTGGGTTATGGTGGACACAAGCATCAACAAAATTATTTATGCATGTGTCTACCGCGCGCACAGTGGTGACCAGAAGACGACTCGCCTGTTTCAACATCTAAGTAAGGCCGCCGATTCGGTCCAGCACCGCTACCCTATGGCGCAATTCGTTTTTCTGGGGGATTTCAATGCTTGTCATCAAGACTGGCTGTTCTCGCACCAGAAGACTGACCATGCTGGGAAAGAAGCACGATATTTCGCTTTGTCGTTCAGTCTGTCCCATCTAGTAAAGGAAGCAACCAGGGTGCCCGATATCGTTGGCCATACAGCCTGGACCTTCTGCTGACTACCGATCCGGACAGATACAAAGTAGAGGTCTATTCACCGTTGGGAACCTCTGATCACTGTCTGGTGAAATCTGTGTCCTCATATTCTCCACCAAACCGCGATATACGCGGAGTTCGGCGAATATGGCGATACAAGGCAGCCGATTGGAATGAGATGCGTCATTTCTTTGCATCTTACCCTTGGCGGTAGGTCTGCTTTTCGTCTGATGACCCGTCAGAATGTGCGAATGCTATAACCGATGTGGTATGTCAAGCAATGGAGTAC
>DWLR01006103.1:0-10350 GCA_018246295.1 Papilio alexanor hazarajatica
CTCGAAATGTGCTGGGTTTTCTCGACATAAAATCTGAACAGCGCGATCGCGCTGCTTGGGACTCAAACGGTTAATCAACAGCAGTTGCGTGGTCAAAATCGAAAAAGATCTGAGTTGTTAATCACAAATTTAATTTTAATTCGAATGTTTTACTATGTAATTTTTTTTTCTTCAATAAATCTGCCTTAGTTACTAACGATAAGTACAACTAATAATTTTTTGTGGCCCAAAAAAAACTGAATATATTTAGATAGTTTTCCCGAAAAGTCAATACATCTTATGACGAAATAAAATTGATGTTTTTTGGTAGTTACCGAACCGACCATTTGGAATATTGCTATCCCAGGCCAGTCTCGACAATCTCCTTAATTATTTATAATAAAAGCAGGAATATGGGCACCCCGGTAATTTGGTGTTATCTAAGGAAGATTTACCGACGCCATTTTAGGGGATGTGAATAAGTAAAAGGGGATACATAAGGGGTAAGAACGCGATATAGCCTGTGGCACCTCAACGAAACGCAGAAGTATAAAAACGTGAATTTACACGTTCTTCTATTTTCACAAAAAAAAACAATTGTTAAAAGTGCAAGCACAAAGTGCGTGATATGTGCGTGCTTTGTTTAAAACAGTTAAAAAAAAGGTTTAGAAGAATATAGTAAATACTTTTTAGTTTTAAATTTTTAAACAATATTAAAAGATACAAAGTGTTACTTTAGGCGTGTTCGTATAATGTATTATATGTATTTAAAATGTGTACATGACCTTTTGATATCTTAATAAATAAAATCTTTTTCTTAGGACGTTGCGCTCTTTACGCCATCTCTGGTGGAGCAGAGACTGTCTGCAAACGTGTTCAGAGAACGGTGGAGCGGAGGCGCGTAAGAACCTGGACGTAAGGCTCACTCTAGGGGCGGTCACCGCGGGGAAGCTCTGTCTGGACATCGCGCACGCGGTCAGCTGCCTACCCCCCGGCTGGCTGTGGGGCGAGAGGATAGGCCCCACTAAAGTCGCCGCCATCGCTACTACGTCCTCTGTTATAGGCATCGCGTTGTACTTTGCTAGGAAACGATTGATAAAATAATTTAACGTATAAGTACAGAGATTCTTGTAACTATAGATAATGTAATATATATGCTGTTCCAAATCAAAACCTAAACTTTGTAAAAAATACGAACGTCATTATAGAAGGCGGCCATTACAATATTTTATATTATCATCGAAAATTTTGTAATTTTGTCAAAATGTTGAGTTAAAATTAAACGAAATTGTGGATGGAGCTGACGTTACAAGGTTTTGAGGAAGTTTGTTTCCGCGAATATTTTAGAATTTACAATTTTGACGTAAAGGTGATGTGCAAGTCCCTTAGTTTACAAACTTTAAGTTTTGGTTTGAAATATCGTATACATGTGGTCATAAACAAAATTCTAACTGGGTTAGAGGTGGTGCTTTGCAATAGACATTATGACTTCCGAAAATAAAAATTGCGTTTCAGAGTCAAAGTTTCAGAGTGTTCAAAATTTTCTATAATAGAAACTATTACGCTCTTAAATTATACGCAATCGGGAAAAACCAAGTTAAAAACTAAATAAGTCACTGGCCTATTTTCATAGGAAAAGCCCGTTTTAATTCCATTCCAAAAAACAATTATTAACTCAATTTCCATGAGATTTTTTGAGATTGAGAGCTTATTTTTTGATGTATTTGTAAATAATTTGTACAAAAAAGTAGCGAGCTTATTGTTTGTACAAAGTATTGTAGAATATAATTAATATAAGTGTATATTTTCGATAATATAGTAAATGCTGCGGCGGGTATTGGTGTTATTTTTAATAGTTTTGTAATTCAACAAAAATATATTTTTGACTTGAAGTGACAGTTTTACGAAATATACATGTCAAAATTGTGCGAGTCATTTTCGGGTGTTTTTTTAGAACTTAAAAAATTGTTACTCAATATTTAAAGTGGATATAATTCGAGATTGTAATTTTAAATTTGTTAATTAAAAAAAATGTCCATCACAAATAAAAATATTGTATAGAATTTAACTTCTTTTCTTTACATCTAAAATGTACTTGTTCCTTTTCAGAATCATATATAGACTTACCGTTTTGGTTTGAGATTTTGAATCATACATTCCATAGCTAATTTCTTTTATCGCCCCCCGGCATGGGTTGGCCAGAGTTGTTGGAAACTTATTTGTATTTCCAAATGAATATTACAATGTTTTCTTGAAATTAATAACTAAAAACTACCAATGTGAAACAATGTTACTACTAAAATTTAATCTACAGCTTACCCTTTATTTGACTAGTATCCTTGCTAAATTATACCTACGATTACTCTCACTGCGACTTACAATAACTTTTAAAAAAGAAATCATTTTTGTTCTTGAACCCAACTATTACTACCAGTATATATTTCTATAACTATCAATATTTAATATTTTTATTTTCTTCTCTAACTATTGCGTGCAGCACGGATTCACCCCTCGCTGAGTTACAAAGGAGGGGCTGAGAACACGAGGGGATCTCCCTGCACTCAAACCTCTGTAGATATTCGGAGAACATTCCATGTCACTGCAAAACTTGAAGCAGCACAGGGTCAAGCTCTATTTTGTCGAGTAGGCGCTAGTGGCGTTAGAACAGCCCAGTTGTCGAGGTCGTATATCCCTCTCTTTGCAGCGCCTGTTCCATTCGTCAAGCGAGTCCAAACGGAGTTGTTGCTTGACGAATGAAACAGAGCATTTATCGTAGTGAGGTTTGGTCTTTACTCAGACTGCTGCTTGTGTTGCTTAAGTAACATTTGCAATGGGTAATTTTATACTACTAAATCTAGCGCGGATTCACTGCGGTTAAGGTGACCGGAGTAATCGGGTAAAAGAGGGCTTGAATTGCTATCAAAGTATTATATAAGAAATGTTTGATAACAATAATTTACTAATTATTCTGAGTCCAACACTTTCCTAAATTATTAATTTTATCAGATTAAGCGACTAAGTGATCGAAGGATATGAAATGAAATAGCGCTTTTTAAATTACTATTGACCATAAATGGATGTTTATATTAAATGTTTGATGCAATAAAACGGTATTCATTTTGACAACTAAAATGGTATATTTAGTAATATTAATAATTTTAAGAGTTAGGTATTAGTAGACATGTTATCTGAATCCAATTTATTTTACAGACTTGACACGTACATAGGGTAAATCTCCCGAATCTTGGCACCCCACAAATTATTGGCACAAAATCACATTGTTGCAACATATTAAAATTGATTAGTGCAATCATTAGCTATGATATTGTAAAAATAATAAAAAAGTAGTGTAGATACGACAACAACGAAGTTTTTTGATTGACCAGTAAGAAACATTTTTTTTTGCCCGAATGACAGGAGGGTAAGGTTTTTCGCGGGTATGTAAGTATGTATGTATATTCAGTCGGGTTTTATTAAATACTAGTTTATAGAAGAAGCTGGCTAGCAAGCAAGTACTACTATGGGTTCTTGAATGGCCAATAAATGGGGTTTCCCCTATCCATAACAAAAGGAAGGTCTTTTCTGGTGAATTTCATCAATTCGTTAAATAGGCCGGTCTATTTAACGAATTGATGAAATTCACCAGAATAGAGGAAAATAAATTATGAACTACTTACATAGCAAGTACCAAGCGCTAAGTATCAAGTTACTCAAGTCAACTTCGCTAAAGTTTAACATGACTCACATTGAAAGAAAACTTAATACAATATTTTCATATAATACGTGCCATTCTCCGCTACGTAAGACGCGACTTCGGTAAATAAAAAACAAAAGTAATATAATATACCTACGTACATTTTCCATGCAAGACAGAATTTGATACGAAGTAAAAATTTATAAATACTATATTCAGTACTTTTTTAGTCGTACTGTTAGTTAAACTTAATGAAAATAATATTTAGTTCTGAGGTGATTTGGTATCTATTTTGTGACGTAAAAGGGAACCTCATTCTGGCTTTATAGCGGTAAGATATTTTTATTATATTTTAATATAATACCCTATATAGTTGTCTATTTCGGAGGGTCCTTCGCAATTCTTCAATCTGCCTCCGCCTCACTTGCTTATACTTAGATAAATAAGTATAGCCTAGGCGTAAGAAATTTTAAGGTAGGTTCAGTTGTTTTTGAATTTATCTGGAACAATCAATTCAAATCATCTCTTTTTACTATTATAATAGTAAAATTTGGATCAATGTTACAAATTTAGAACTGTGACTTTGTATTTTTAATACCTCCTTTATAAATTGCCGTGTAAAAGTTCTAATTGGTTGCAAATAAAATGCTAATTCTTGAAGTTTCTTTAATAATCTTTCTGGATTGGAAGAAGTAATAGCACGATAATAACACGATCTTTACCTACACTAGTGGTTCATGGATCGAGTGTTTATTTGTTTGTCCCAAAAAATTGCTACGTTGGAATTCGTTGTCCTATCTAAATATTATATCTTATCAGAATGAGATAGGATAAAAATGTAAGCATGTACGCATGCCATGTAGCTATTGATGAAGATATCTGTTGTAGAAAACAGTCGGTGTTGGTAATAGAATATGGGGGCCGTGGTCGACGAAGTGTGCTGCCTACTAGAAACGCATGCCAATCGGGATAAGGTAAGTTCGCTGGATAACTCGGTAGTTATTCAAACGAAATTTTAATTAAACTACAGTGAGTTTAATCATTAAAAATCTTTTAATTTTTTTTTTACAAAAACAAAACCGATTTCAAATGTATATAATTTTATTCATAAGTCATTTATAGCCATGGTGCGTCTCATTACAAATTCATCAAAGTCAATGAGAGTTTGTCTTAAATATATTGAGATCGAGCTTCAATGCCATTCAAAATTAAATGGAACTCACTTACGAATGTCTTTCCAAAAAAAAAATAGGTTTATTATTCCCCAAGTTCTGAGGCTTATATTTGAAATCCAAGATTCAATGGCGTTCAAAATTTAATGGGATTGCGAATATACCTTTAAAAAAAATTTTATCAGCTCATAAATGTTGAAGTTCTGAGGTAAAAGCAACCAAACTGATAATCTCCTTTTTTGACGTCGATTAAAATGTCGTATTTCTATGATTATATGTACCAACTCAAAAAAATGTCAGTTTTGTTGCCTGCTTTTTAAATTAATAATTAAGTGCTTTTTAATTTATGTTAATTATACAATGATTTCAAAATTTATAATGAAATTATTTTTGCATGTATATACATGCAAAAAAACAAAAAAAAAAACATCGACGTATAAAGTTTAAATTTATTATTGAATACTTGAAAAATAAATATACATTTATATATATATGTCGATGTTTTTTTTGTTACTATTGCCAAGTCAAACTATACGTTTTGACATCATCAATGATTTGGATTTTTCGTACAATAATATCTCGCTGTTATCAATCTCTTTGAATTTAAATTCAACTTTCTAAAGTCCTTTTATAGCTTCCATCTCGACCTCTTAGGTCCAATATTTTTAAAAGTTCCAATATTTTTTATTAGTATGTTGATAAACCTATAATCATACAATTTGTGGCAAACTTTTTGAACATTAATAAAGCGTAGTGATTAAGGAAATAAAATCTAACCGTAATTTTGGAAGAAATAGGGAAAAAAATATTCCAACAATTTATGAAACGAGACCTAAAATTTGCTTCTTGAGTCGAGAGGTCATATGTTCCAAAATGTTGCCGCAACTTTACCGTGCTTACCTCGTAACTATTTAAAAGCGTTTTTCATATAGGTTGTTTCCCTTGTGAGCTACACACTAAAGCTGTGGGGCGCGACCACCAAGAGTCCGCCATTGTTGACGGCGAGCGTTCGCATCGCCGCCGCGCGAGCGACTCTACGCCTCTTCGATGACGCAGCTGCACTGAGAGCAGTACTTAAATATGGACTCGGAAAACAAGTGAGTATAATATAGATATACAAAAATTAGTAATACTATCGTATATTTTTGATCAATCTATTTGGAACTATAAAAAAACCCCTAATCGCAGACACGAAAAACGACTTGTCGCGATTGACACGCCGCATCCGCATAGTATTTATTGCAAGGACAGCCGCACTGAAACCACCGCGCCATGAGCATCCGCGAAGGTTTGACATAGCTTGTTGCTATGTCAAACCTAGCTTGTTGCTCACTCTGCCGCATCCATCGATGCCGCAGAGTGAGCAACAAGCTAGATGTATTGATGCAAATTTTGCTTTTAAATTTAGCATTGTTAAACTTATTTCTGGCAATTTACTTCTATAAATTGTTTACTGAATTACATTCACTTTTGTGTTGGCCGTTTCATAAAATACACTGGTTTGTTCCAGGAGGGATTATTATGGGGCGCTCTGGGAGTCAGCAACGGTGTACTCCAGCTGTCGTACCTGCAGTGCGAGAAGCTGGTCTGGTTGCTCGATACTGGTGTGCTCAAACTGCCTGCCGACGTCGCGGAGCGGATACGCATCGCGCACAAGCTGTTTTGGTCTCTCGCCGCGTTTGTTGGATTCGTCAGGTAAGGTAAAGGAAAATTTAAATAAATTATAAGTTACTAGACGTGTCTACTTTTACTTTTGTAATATCTATATAAATAAAATACAATGTATGTTTATCCTCTATATGTTCCTAAACAATTGATCAATCTGATGAACTTGATAGGTTATGATAACGCTCGTTGGGTTTCTGGCAGAAATCTAAAGAAACAAAGACTGTTATCCATTTTTAATTAAACTTTTTGCACTATACTTTGATATTATTATAATTTTTTAGATATTATTACTTTACGTAGCATTTAACGCATACCGGGGTTCAGCTAGTGACGTACGAGTATAACCATCCCGCTCTTACTTCGTAAAACTAACCTCTTCTTATACGAGAACTTTCACTAATTCGGTCGCCAGTACGCACTAAAATACTAAAACACACAGGGGTATTATGTGCAGTTAACGGTTTGTTTTGAGCTTTAATGAATAATTTATAATGTAAATTAACTATATAATTAATAATACATTAGGGTGGCTGTTTATTCGTGTAACTATTTTCCCCAGATCTCTCCGTGCCTTGCATTTAACCGCACAGATCCTGAAGTCACCCAATAGACCAAAGTGTACAGCAGTACGCTTTACCCAGGCCTCGCTTACCGCCTCCAAGCTGCTCATGGACGTGCTGCATGCGGTGAGCTGGCTGCCGCGCGGCTGGCTCTGGGGCGGAGCCCTAACCGCCACCCAGGCTTCAGCTGTGGCCACCGCCTCCGCTGTCTTTGGACTCGTCATGCATTATAATGGGAAAAGGTTACTACCGCGGTAGTATGCAATTAATGAATATTAAATTAAGCATTAAGTTAGCTCTGGGTGGCCAGGGTTATAAAAATGTATCTTTAACGAGTCTGAACGACTATGGTGCAAAGTTTTAAACCTAGCGTTTTCTAAGGGATCAAGAACTATCAGTCTAGGAAATATAAATTGTAGATGTTTTGGTGCTAATAAAAACAAACATGATAATATTCTATAAAGGGGTTTTCCGATCGGCATGTGCAATAAATGGAATTAAAAAATGGGATGCTTTTACTCATTTAATAGCAATATCTATGATAGGAGTCGTACAGGGTACATAGAAATATATATATCAGGTACCGTAAATACAATATACTGTGTATTGTATTAACGGTACGTCGGCACATTCTTTTTTATTTTGGATGTAGCGTATTATTTTAAAATCTTTGACCCGAAATGGCTAATTAATGTCGGTTGGTAGAATTAAGGACAGATCATAAGCGTGTATATCCTTTCTGCCTGTTTTGTTGGACGTTTGACTACAATTATCTTAAGGCACTTAACATTGTTGAATTAATTTATAAGCAATTATTTTGCGATCGGCACATGTTATTACATTGTTAAAGTTTAATAAAGATTGCAATGTAAATATGTAATTAAATGATGTTTAATAAGGATAATGCGTTTTATTAACCCGAAGATAAGCATTTAAATTATGTAAGGCAAATTGTTCAGATAATATGCGTTTCTTCCGTAAGATCACGCATAGCAACTTGTAGCGATGCTCGCACAAGCATTCTGTAGCGCCTATTTAGAATTCGTTTTGGGGTAGAGATGGGATATACTAGGTAAATCGCGTACTTAGTATTTAGTGTATGAGTATTTGTAAATACGCGTACCAAATACTAGTTCTTAGAAGCATTTAGGAGTATCGATTTAATTTAAACGGCGGACGAGCAAAAAATCATTTAAAAAATTAAACTTAATCATTCAGTTATATACGACTACTTACGAAATTCAAACATTATCCACACTCAATTTTCAATTACTTTATTTGCTTTCGTTGCAAACAATATCACATCGTTGCAAAAATATCAGTAGCAGTCAAACGAAATGCAAAACCTGTATTAAATTCAAAACCTTGATACAAAAATACGAAACACTGTCTTATCCTTTAACGTTTACGGTTGATTTTACGTCGAGCATCTATGCACTCACCATGCGGTTGGTGAGTGCATAGATCACGCTCTCGCTTATTATTGTATAAGTAAAAATTAATATTAAAAAGTATTAATTTTTACCGATCGTAATTCTTAAGCCGATTTTTGTTCGGTGCTGGCATCCATCTTACTCGCATATAAATATGTCAGTCTCACTCGACTACGACAATTTGAATATGATTCGATCGAATCGATCTTAATGTCTGACAAATAAAGTCGGTTATCGATTCACATACTTGTCCATCAAAAGTGTAAAAAAACAAATTCTACAAAACCACAAATAAAAAAAAACATTTTTTTCATGGACGATCTTAATTTCTAACCGTAATAAAATAAGGAAAAACCTATGTTTTACAAATTATATACATTAATACAAATTTTATAAAAGCAAAAACAAATACATATTTTTTAAATGGACGATTAAATTTCAATTTCTAACCGTAATATAGAAATGAAGTCAGTTTTCGATTCGCACTCATCTTACTCCTTCTTAGAGTATTAAATACTTACAACTCCGAAATACTTTAAAAGTACAAAATACGTATAACGTATGAAATACTTTAAGAGTAACGTATAACGTATGAAGTACTTTAAGAGTACAAAATACGTATAACGTATAAAATACTTTAAGAGTACAAAATACGTATAACGTATGAAATACTTCTAAACACTCGATACTCGCTCGGTTGGTGAGTATTCCGTCTTACGCATACAACGGATCTTTTGCAATATGAAATTCCAATATTACATTTTTCTACCATATAATATTCTTATGTGCTATTACATAAAAACTGCAAAACACTTCTTTAAAACCAAATACTTCTACAATACAAAATATTTTCAAAACAGAAAATGTTTCACGGTTACGAAATGATTATGAAAAATTAAATACTGCTAAATACTCGATACTCGTTCCTTTGGTCCCATATTAACAAGTATTGAGTGAAACCTAGTATCCTGTCCCATCCAAAACCTGTTCCAGTATCTACCTCTATTTTGGGGACAATCGATCCAACTGCAGGTGCTGCCTGCTCTATTTAGTCTCAACTCGAGGATGTACCAAGATAAAATAAAGGCGTAAATAAAAGACTAATGGGCGTTTTCGTATATATTTATGTAAACATTGTTCAGTCGAAGCTCATGCTCATGTCGGAGGTGTTGGTGGCGTCAGCGTGTGCGCCGGGCGAGCCGGGCGAGCCGGGCGTGCCGGGCGCGGCGTGCTGCGCGGGCAGCGACAGCGTCACCGTCGGGAACGGGAACTGCGGGATCTCCTCGTCTGCTGGTCACACGCGTGTATAAGTTGACAGTTTTAGAATTATTATTGGCATTAAAATTACAAAAGAACAGAAAAATATGAAGAAAATTTTGAAGCATACTAACGAAAGCCATTTTTTAAGAAAATTAATTATCGTGCATATTTTCCATACAGCAGTTTTTTCCTTAAATCAGGTTCATATGAATCCATATGGAAAAATTACATTAAATAGGACCGACTGTGTAACACTAAAAGTTGAACGTAAGAGTACATTTTTTTTAATACAGAAAAAAGAAACGAGAGAAGTTATCTAATTTTACATACACTAATAAATACATTGTTAGCCTTTATATAAAAAAAATGAGGATACATAAACAAAGAGGAGGACCAAGAATATATTAAAGTCTCACCAGTAAGCGCGGCATCCAGTCTGTCCACCACGGCATCTAGCAGCGCGAGGGCGACCACGTCGTCAGGGTCGCGTGCCAGCGCCGCGTGCAGCACGTCGGCCGCGGCGCGCGTGCGCCCCAGCAGCGCTAAGCAGAGCCCGCGCGCCGCCAGCGAGGACGCGCGCGCCG
>DWLR01006104.1:0-10350 GCA_018246295.1 Papilio alexanor hazarajatica
GTTTCACAGGTAAATACGTTTTGTTTATACAATTCTTTATCAACAAAATTTCGTCAAATGCGTACGTTTTTCGACTATGCAAATAGTTTCAACTATACTTTATTGGTCTCCCTTGCGATATTTAGTAATATTTCCTATGTACAAGAAACATTTTAGCATAATTTGCATAGAATAGAAAAATGTTGTTTTACGGTAGGGCTTGACAAACTGACGACGTCAAAAGTATCGATAAATAGATAAGCCATTTTAGCTATTCACAGAACTGAATAAAATTTGTAATGTCTTAATCATTACTCATAAACTAGGTAATATTCTCACCTAATTTTATCGTTATTATATTAATTACCTAAAACCACTTTCCTTAATGTTTGCTACTGAAGTAGCATAAAAGTCTTCGAGTGAAAAATGTTATAAACGTACGTATTACAATACTTACCGATCTACACATATTTTTTTCACACACAAATGAATTTAGTTTGTTTGTGGGGTAACATGCTGGATAAGACTAACAATTAAAGCCTCCGCTATTCGGAGCGTCAGCGACATCGAATTCGATGTTGTAAAATGAATTTTACTGTATAACCACAGAAAGGAAATTGGTTATGATAGAACATGCTGTCATAATGGATGTCATTACTACCATTTTTGAAAGCTATGAGGATTCATGATATGGGTGTAGATTAACATTTCTTACAAAATTGATATCTTAAAATTTAGTGCAGTTAACACTATTCCACCCACACATTCGCATGTTGATTTTTTTAACGCCCTTCAGTCATTGTTCTTCTTTTTCATCCTACTTCTATGGTTTTAGATTCAGAAATCGAAAGTCCTTTGTTCGAACAACAAAAGCATAAAGACATATCTAATAGAGATGGGATATGCTAGGTAAATTGCGTACTTAGTATTATGAGTACGAGTATTTGCAAATACTCGTTCCAAATACTAGTTTCTAGAAGTATTTAGGAGTATCAACTTTATGTATAGTGGGATGAAAAATTTCTGCCTCGCAGTGGACGACCAAAAAAAAAATCGACGAAAAACTACGATACCTATACAAAACACACAGAATCTCCCATTATACACCCTAAATCCACTTTCGCTTTTACACTACAAATACTTCTAACGTACAATATACTTCTAACATACAAAATACTTCTAACATACAAAATACTTCAACATACAAACTACTTCTAACATACAAAATACTTCCAAAATACTACGTATTTCTACAATTCATCAATAACTAATACTTCTCCAGTATTACGTACTTCTAAAGTACAACATAATTCAACGAAATTAAATACATATGCAGTTTAAAATACTTATGCCACATTACATACTTCTAAATACTCGGTACATGTTCTTTTAGTGCTCACATACTTGGTACTTACACGTATTGAGTGAAACCTAGTATCAAAATCTGTTCTAGTATATATTGTCCCCCCTCTAATACCTAGACGAGGAAGAAGTAATTAAGGGCATATCTAAATGCTCGAGAATGACAATTGTGATTATTATTAGATTATACAAATACATATTTTTTATATAAAAGAAAGTGGCAAACGAGCAAGGGACTTAAGGGATTGCTACGCATAGGCTTCTGCAACAGGCATTTGCGAGCGAGAAAAAGTCACTGCCTACCTTTAATAGATGAAAGAGGGGGTAGACAGAAAAATTAACGTTACCTTCTCCTGAGTTCAGTCTTCTGTGAAGTCGTGGTATTTCACCGGTTGAGCGGGCCATTCGTGCAACCGATTTTGTTCTTGCGGACTCTACTCACTGTTGGGCTCTGTCTAACTCTTGAGTATAACTCTTGAGCTCCCTTTTCTTGCCAAACTAACGTTGACAGATTGTAAGTAAATGGAAACAGAGGAGGTCATAAAAAACAAACAGATGTCAATCTGCGTAGAGAAAAAAAATTAGCACGCAGCGATTTCACAGAGCAATGGGTGCAGTTATTTTCAATTTTCTCTCGGACATTCCTCGCCTGTCCGTTCGTTAAATTCCAATAATATCCAAACACTAGTCGTTCTAACAAGCAAACTGAAACTTCAATTTAATTACGTGAATTGGGACAACGTATAACAGAAAAATAGAGAATAGGTCATTCCGTTGTTAGGGTTCCAATTCACCTCTTTCACTTTTTAAATGTCCGTAAGTTTAGTTATTCTTATCTGGATCGATTATCACATCGCTACTTAGTTTAAAGTTTTCTTTAATTCTACTCATAACAATTTCACCAAAGATTCATAAAATCGCAATTAAATTTTTACTTAAAAATAAAATTAATTCCTCACCTCACCTCAGCCTATGATCGTCCACTGCTGGACATAGGCCTTCCCCATTGACTGCATCATTGGGGGGGAATGTGCCATAATCGCCACGCTTGGCAGGCGGATTGGCGATCGTAGTATGTTCCACCGTACTAAGAAAAGGACGCCGCTACCCACCCTCCGGTGGTCTTTATATCCAAACTCAAGACAAACAGACATGTTTATGCACACAAATGTTTGTCTTGAGTGGGAATCGAACCCACGACCTGCGGCGCAGAAGGCAAGTGTCTTGCCACTGCGCCAACCGGTCATTCAACAACATATCCGCCACAACGAAAAATTAATACTTACATTAACTAAAATAATTTAAAAAAAAACATATTGATAATTGACTACAGAATTAAAGGTACGAGTGAATTTGCACTAGATCAGATATAACATTTTCTTGCTTAAAATGTAATCGACCACCTTCTGAAAAATTCATATCAAACACCATCTAATGAACCGTTTATTGAAATATCGTCTAAACATCCAATGATCCAATGATTTCCAATCATTGATCAGTCAAAACATCCATTTAATCATAATGATTCATGTGCTAATGACAGAATTTTCTATTCATTTCACTCTATACTAAAATAAAAACATAATTTTTTGATTGTAATGTATCATTTTATACATCTACATGACAAATTTACGCAAAAAGTACACCCGCTTGGTAATCTAGCAGCAAATAAGCTACATAATTGACGCATGATTTTCAATTTTTCGTTGTGGCGGATATGTTGTTGAGATATGTTGAGGTATCTGATCATATTGCGACAAAAATCGCATATTAGCAACTACTAATATTGCTTTTTAAACGAGATGTCAAATACAACAGCTTAAAACATATTTTAATTCCATGGGTGATTTAATTTTGTTATTTTTTCTTTAATTTAACCATGTTTTTGCACTGCCGAAACATTCAAATAAAAACGTCAAAAACGTCAACCATTAAATTAAGTTTCATCCTTTTTAATATTTGATGAAGCTTTTAATAAAAAACACATCTTGTGTACTTATATCATCACGTCTTATGTAATTGTTAGGGCAGTACGAACTCACGGTTAGAGTGGTCATCGAGAAAACTGAGGCACAAATCGAAACAAGGGTTTACTGTTTCTCTTTTCTATTCCGAGCTTATTTCAAACGCTCGCAACAGCTGACACTCTGAATGGACAAAAATAAAATGAACTGTTGATTTAAGTTTGAGTTGGAACTACCTACCTTGTTTAATCGCGCATGTATTTTCTAAACTGTGAGTTTTTATATTTCCTTAATCAAATTTTGTATTATTTAATTCAATTACGGTGTAAACTAAATATAGCGAAATTGTAGAAACCGAGTATTTTATTGCATTATAAAGAATTTCCAGTAAACGGAGAGTAAAAATAAAACAATACAATTTTACGAATAAGTGCGTTTTTCTCTTTTTTCTATCACGCCAATTCTTTCTTACTCCATGTCTTATCAGCCATATTAGCAATTCAAAAAATTTGAAAGCAACTAAAAATTATGTAAAGATAACCCATAAAAATAAGATGATAGTAGAAAGTACAGAAATAAACACGTGCTAGGCAATTACACAAAAACAAATGAACACATTTCTAAGAAATTCATGGAAGATATGAAATATTTACGAGTCTGTATCAGTATTGTGTTTGAAGGTCAGTGAAATTGGATATTTGGATTTTAATAATGTTGCATTGTTTCGCTACTGAGAGTGGTTGCTACGCTCTAAAGTATTGCAATGCAAGGGTAACAATGTAAACAAAACAAACTTAGCAATCTCTACGTTTTAAGGAGTTTGCTATATAGGATATATACTGTATTACTCATTGTATTGCTTACGTGTAGTCGCTAAAATTTAGTCAATGATATCGAACGATCGATAAAACAATCATCTGAGCATTTCGTCATTCGGTGTTCTTACATTTTTGATCTCTTTCGATAAACAGGCTACTTATTGGGACTACATTTTAAAATTCAACATAAAGTTACAACACCATCTTCACACTAAATCCATCCATAAATTGGCATCCAAGAAATTAAAACATATCGTTCAGAAATAAAGAACAATTTAGACGAAGTTTGAATTTTAAAAATATATTTTTGATTGTTTGAAGTTTGATTTTTTTATAGCAATGTTGTTGCTTAGATCGTTAAAGATATATTCGAAATAAAATCAAAATTCTTGCATACCTACACCGAAACATATTAATCATTTAAGTTACAAACTGTTTAAACGTTTCCAAACGTAATAATCGTGTAGAGATTATTACCGTTGAGTGTAGGTTAATTATCAAATGCAGACAACTTACATTTAAAAAAAAATAATTTACTTTAAAAATAATAAGAAATTATAAAATTTTACAAAATTATATATCGATCACAAATTATACTGACAAATATCGTGATTTTGATATAATTCACATTTTACTTGCAAAAAGTTATTAATACACAACGCGATACCAAGCTGAGATAAAAAAGGTGAATCAATCTGGTCGACAAAAATTGAACCGATTTTCCGATTTTGTCTTGACAAAATCTGATTTTCAGAGGCGGTTCGAAGGTTCCTTTTAAATTACGTAAAAGTAACTGTAAGTAAAATATTTTAGGAAAGTTCATTTAAAATAATAGTATCTTTTCAAATGCAAAGAAGAAACAAATATTTTAATTTTAATAACGCCTGTGGAATAATCAGGATTAGTCATTACACTGACTCGTTTTTTCAACTGATAGGTCGTTGAATTTATAATGGATAAATTCAACGACAATCATCAGTAAATGCGTAGTTTATATTCAACTAAATTTTCAACAAAATTGTCTCAGAAATTCCTTTTGAACCTCTTACAAACAGTTCATGAACACATTTTAACAAGGCCGCACTTCATTAACTTGTTCTAAATTGCTTCTTACTTCTAACACACAGATATAAATTTTTAGTCTAAGAAACTATAAGAACCATTCGTGCGTTAAATTATTATCAGCTTCTAACAGAAGTGAATTTGTTGAACTAATGTAAACACATATTTGGTTTAGTTGCTTTAGTAGCTGTCTGAATACTTTTTGTATACATCTTACCTATGTTTAAGAATAAATAAAATAAGATTTATTAACCAAAAAAGAAGAAAAGTTACACAAACTAGAGGTAAGTAAAATGCTAACAAAAAAATTGACAACAGTGATATGGAATCGGATATAAATCATGTAAGCTAGCTGATGATGGTTTAGTAAATTACTTTGAAATATTCTACATACATAGAATGATCGATAACATACATGTGAAACCGATAAAAGTATATGTGTATAACATACATTTAATCAATATCTATATTATCTATATATAATAAAATAATCATATAAACGTAATAGTTACAGAATTTCTAAGTTATTAAGTTATTTATATGTCATGATACGTATAATTACGGCATTTGACCCAATTGCGAATGTCCTCCTTCCGCCAAAAAAAAAGGAATGATGAATGAAATCGGTTCTTAGGTAACAAAACAGAACGAAGTTCTTAGGTAACAAACAAAAAATTTTTAACGAATTGAACCTTCTAATTTTTTTATTCGATTAAATTAAATGGATTAAGAATCTATTCAAAAAAGTGTGTTGCTTTTATTTTATGTCGCACATCCATGAACGCGCCCGCGGGATTTTCTTATTGTTTTATGTCAAGGAAAACAGTCTAATTTGTCTAACACCTGTCGCCCCTTTTCTTCATCCTAAATAATGAATAAACTACGTGAGTGATTTCCCACTTTTTCACTTATGTTTTTATTACGTAGTATATTTGAAACATTGTATAGTCTTCTAAAATTCAATTCATATACAATAAAATAATTCAAAAAGAATTAGTAAACCGGTTTAAAATAAGTCAGAGACGTAAAAATGTTTTATAGAACAATAGATCTTTTATTACATACCTTTCAAATATTACGTAATTAGTAGTAGTAGTAATTAATTAATCAATAAGCCCGAATATACCCACGAAAAAATACCTTCCTGTCTGTCGGACAAAAACTGTCATAGCAGCTGAATTAACAATAATCCGCTCGAAAACCGCGAACATGTTATTGAATAAAATGTTACCTTAATGAGGCGTGTTTTGATAGATAAATTTCAATTATACTGTTTTAATGACATACGTATATAGCGCGGCTTCGTTTGCGGTAGATATTAACAAGGGATTGAACGAATTAAATTGTTAATTGCATTGTTCATCGATGATTTGAAATGTTATCGCAATTGTTTCAATTCATGAACACATGGTCGTATTATTTTTGCCGTTTCGGAAGAATAGTCATATGACTACAGACACTGGCGCCTTCCTCTTACAACTCATACGAGTATGTTGAGTTGTAAGAGGAAGGCACCAGTGTCTGAAACATAGTGCATACTAGCAGAGACACTGACGTTCAGAAAAAATTATCTTCTAGAGGAGTCGCACCGAAATACCTCTTGGACGCCGAAGCGAAAACTGAACGAAGAGTTTGCTCCATATCAAATTCGGTTTCACGTAGTGAGTCTGACGATTCTAAACAGTTCGCCAAAATGAACCGCCACCGCCATGACAGTTTCATATCAAACTTCGCTTCGCTTAGGTTCCGATTCGCTTTCGTGGCAGTCACGAAGTTACGGAATCGTACGCGAGGTGACGCGTAAATTGGGCTAGAGACGCTCCACTGATTTTCTATTTATAATTCTAGAGTATGAACATATCGTTATGAGTACCTTCAAGTATCATCACCATTATCATCTGTCGAAGGACAGAAGGCCTACCACAAAACAAAAACACACCGCCACAGAGACGTCAATTATGTTACCATTGCTTGCTACCATCAATAGATTTCTACAATCTTGGTCAAATTTAGTTTCCTAGTAATTTTCCAGATGCGGATGCGGTATTTAAACTTACTTCTGATTAGATATTAAAGATAGAATACTACTCAACATTTTACTAAGAGTCTCATCTTTCATAGCTAAAGTACATATCAAATTTGCGTTGTCTTGGTTTATTGGGTTTTATTAAACGACACGATGTTTAATATTTGTCGGCTTTGGTCAACACAAATGAAAATCTTGCTTTAATATACAACCACTCAAGACTAAGAGATTGAAATTCTTCTAAAATTGGCTCTTTACCAGGCAAGGAGAGAGAAATAATAATTCACCTATCAAGATCATATAATTAAGCAAAACGATAAGATTATGTAATATTACACACATTCGAACGTGTGTATAACCAACGATAAACTAGAAGTATGATGGCCATAACAATATACCGATTTTGATATTGAATTATAGGTTTAATCGGTCTATCAGAATACTAGCTTAATTTGTTAATTTTTTTTTTTTTTTAAATAATTTATGCATGCATTCGCATTGAATTAGAGTAAATAATAACTCCAATTTTTAATGCCTACTTATACATATTTATTTGTCTAAACGTTATTTATATTAAACAATTTTTAATATTCAACGAATAAATGTGATAAACACATAAACGTAAATAAAAGCTTTGAATAATTTGACAGTTTTACAGACCTATGGCGTCGTCAAACAGATAAACGCTATGGGAAATGACCCGTGTCATATTTTTGATACAGGAAAAAATTTCCACCACGCTCAGTACATCATTCTTTGACGAGATAAAAAGGGTGAGTGAATCTGTACGGTAAATTGGCTCGTTTTATTTTGACATAAAACAATGCAATGTTATTTCCGTGGGCGGATTGTGAATTTTGCACTTCTATTTGACTTATGATGTGCTGTACTCATCTGTAAAATTTTAGTGTCACAGTCCTCTTTGTCGTCGATTTAAATTAGATTATGGTTAAAATACTTACATCTCGTCGCTGTGACAATATATAAAAAGGTAATTGGTGAAAATCATTCAATCATAAAATTACTATTTTGACATTGAAATTTGTCCACCATATCGAGTGAAATCATATCGAGTAGAGTGGTAAACCCTCTAGGTAAAAATCAGTAGTTTATTTAAAAATTACCAGTATTTTAGCAAATATAAACGAATTGAACCTTCTACTTTTTTTTTTATACGGAATTTTCTGCATACAAAATAGTTTGTCCTCTTTGCGACTCGCGTTACAAGAAATAACAGTAAAATAATTCTGATAAAAGTATTCAAATAATTATATACTTATTTCGAGATAATACAATTTGTCATTGATATCGGCCATAGTTATTTTAATTTATTTATTTTTATTGTTTTAATTTTGCTCCAAACTAGTGTTCAATATTTTGTTCATTTTTGTTATTCATTTTTCTCATTACCATATTTAGTAATATTTGTGAACTATCAAATAACGACATCAAGTCCTAGAAGAACCAATCACATGCCAGAAGCGATATGGGTCGGCTACTTTGTTGTGGTAAGTAAACCTTGTGAGAGGCGCGTGTTTTTGTGTCGGCAACCAAAATTCTAATTTTAATTGATCAGTTTTGTTTACCAAACCATTCAGGTAAGTGAATGCTTATTATTTAATTGATTTAATAGATAGTTATTGACGACTATTATCGAAATGCAAGATGCTTGTAACTCATTGATATTCCTATTAGACTTATGACGTTTTAGGTTACTTTCAAAGCAACGAATCTGTTCATTTTTGTTATGATAAATCACAATTTTTCTTCACGTCACAAAAATGAAATAACAAAAATTACATTACATAAGCCGCAGCCATAATGCCATCATATTTGATAAACATATAAATAAATAAATAAAATTGAAGGGTCTGCTGCTTGACAAAATAACAGTTTTTTTTTTCTAAATTATATACAGTACTTACAACAAAAAAACTACTTTGTTTTTTTTTGTCTGTATCTGTTTGTTCCATCTAATCTCCGAAACGGCTGGACTGATTTTGACGGGGCTTTCCTCTACAAATAGCTGATAAATAAGTAACTTAGTTTGAATGTTATCACAAATTAATTTTATTTTTAGTAGCCGATGCCTGCAGCTGAACTTCGGCGTTTATATAGGCAATGACTTAAAGAATTGAACCCAGAAAAAATCGAGGAATTACGATAAAAAAAGTTGAATAGAATTAAAAATCAGTATGTGAAAGTTTCTAAACTAACAGAGAGTTAAAACTGACAAGAAAAAGGAACTGGAGAAAGCTGAAGGACTACGTCGTTTGAATTTTTTAATAGAAAAGTTTGAAAAGGAAAACTAATTATTAAAGATGCATAAGAATTATTTTGATTTATATTTGCACATCATATGTAAGTCGTTAGATCGCTATAATTTTTGATTCAATTTATTTACTGACTTAGCGCCGATATCAAACTAAATTTAACGCATGCTGTGGTGGGGAGATTAAATGAATAGGTATTGATTAGTTTTAAATTTATTTTAGATACTTTATAATATAGACTATAGATATATATAAGTGTGACTATATGAAAAAGATAAATAAAATATATATGTGTACACAAAGCATAATAGATTATCATCAAATGTGTGATGATCATTATCTTATTTTTGATCCCTTTTTCAGTTTTCTGAAAGAAAAACTACGGTTTATAGAAGAAATATTGTAGACACATTGTTTCTCCTATAAACCGTAGTTTTTCTTTAGATGAACAGACGTTCATCTAATGAGGACTTTAGCGAATTTGTTTGTTTTTAATTTTTTTTAAGTTTAACATAAAAATTGTTTAATTGCGTAACATCTTGTATATGATAAATAATAATAATCCTTCTTCTTCTGAAAGTAATAAGTTAAAAATATGGGTCCACCATATTATGAGCATTGTGTAAAAGCCCCTATATTTCATTTTTCATTATTGTTATAGTCTTCACTTTTGTGTCACATTTGTTGCATTTATAAATTTTTTAATGATTTTCACCTTAATATGTCATCATTTTACAAAAAGGTTGTATACATTGTATGAAAAAGATTCCATCACATAACCATGGGACTTATGTACGATATTAAAAATGAACATTAAAATTTATTGAAAATTTTTACTTAATATTAAATTGTATATATATATATAT
>DWLR01006105.1:0-10350 GCA_018246295.1 Papilio alexanor hazarajatica
AAATAGCCTATGAAAAATGTATGGAAGACTGGGTGAAGCGTTGGAGATGTTGTATTGCAAGCGATGGGGCCTACTTTAAAGGCGATAAAATAAATTTAGATGGATAATTTGTATTTTTTGTTTTATTGACAAATTCCCGATATTTAGTACACAGAATGTATTGTTCCTTTATCGAAATTTGACAGTAGTGACCTGTGTCATTAAATTTACCGAATAACTTAATTAGGGTTTGCAATAAAAAAATGTCGACTTCGATAGCCTCAGACATAGGAAACGAGACCAATCGAAATTATTACCTTATTGCGGAGGAAATCATAGTTGCAACATTAGCAAGTGCTGTGTAAGTGATACGTCCCCATAGCTTCCAGGAACGGGACGCTCCGAGCGAATAGTTCACATTAAAAATTTAACTAACAGATTTTTCAACATCTCTCGAAAGTTCCAATGACCTGCATATTTTGAGATCCCGAGGACAACATTACAGGTGCAGCTTACAGTATCCAAGTTGTAAATTAAAAAAAAAAAAACAAAATCGGCCGCTCGTGTCGTGCTGCACCTCTTCGTCGGCTTTACAACGATGTGTGTATGCGCGAGATCGGATAGACATCTGCGGCAATAAACCATCGAGCGTCCGAACAGAGCGTGGGCGAGCGGTGCGGCGGCGCGGCGGCGAATCGGCGCGCTCCAGTGCGCAGCGCTCGCCGCCGCCGCGCGGGGCATATCGGCTTCGTTATGAAACATGTTACGCGCCTAATGAGATCAAATGAGCGTGATTAGATAGAATTAATACATTCACTGCAAAAGATCTCGTCGGAAAACAAAACACGTATTCATGACTTGCGACGGCACCGGCACGCACGCGGTGCTTTCGTACATCGACCGTCATACTCGATACTCGATCATAATGTTTTATGTTTCTAGTCGCCACGCAGCGCGTTTTGCGGCGACCGGCACCGACCGGCAATGCCTAGCAGCCACTGCGCACCCGCGGTTCGGCGGCGGGTCAACAGCGGCTTGACGGCGGCTCGGCGGCGGCTCATTGCTGACGAGTTTCAGTTTTATTTGTAAGATTATTGATAATTCGTAAGAAGTGAAGCAATCAGTTTTAGGGTTATTACTTTAAAATGAATGTGCAGCGCGGCCGCGGACGCGGGCGACGATGCGAGCGGAGAATACGCGTAATAGCCTCATTTGCGCGGCGTCTTCGCGACTTATTTCATGTAATTTGGACAATCCAATTGCGTTTTTTGCAAGTAGAGTGCCGGATGCGGCGTGTGAATGCGGCTGCGCCGTACGCTACGAATTCACTTCACTTTTGTCACCGCGTCACTCCGATTTATAAAGACCTTCTCGAGTACAGCACAATAGATGTATTAAACAAAAGAAAATTTATAATTAAATATAGCACCCTCTTGACGCAAAACATAGACGCTTCAGAAAAATATTGTGTCACATCTATATCTATAGCTCCTAAGAGTCGTAGCATAATGTTAATCAGCACATAACTTTCCAGAATAATTAGGGTATGAAATACAAAAAGAATTTAAAATGCTATTACATGATATTAAATTAAGTAGGTATAGACATAATAATTATCGATATTCTTAACTGGTGTCTATAAACAGATACATTTGAAAATGTATTTATTAATATGTAGATTTGTAATTTAATGTCTGCAAACTGCAAATGCTATCTAAAGTGTTACTTGACGCCGCACAGCTTTACTAAGTTATGAAGAGATTATACAGAATTAACATTTTAAAAAACAATTGAACCTACATTTATAATTATTGTTAAACTTTACCATCGTTTCACTTATTTGTCCCACACATATTAGATTAACATTGAATGTCTTCAAAGTGAGCTGCGCTCGCGAGCGGGAGACTAGCGCACTTCTGTCCGGTGTCATGCATCAAATTTGTTCAACATGACAATGTTGTGATTCCCGAGCGGGTGCGGGACGAGTGCGAAGCGGGTGCGGGGCGGGTGCGGGCGCGGCGGGGCACAATGGGCCGACATCAAAGGGCTAAGTAATACTTGCACCGAAAGAATTCGCGATCGGCGCCCTGAGATAACGCCGCATTAAAAGGATAGGGAAATAAACGAGGCACGCGGGACTCCCCCGGGACTCGCCGCTCCATAAATCGTCCCCATTTGGCTAACCCGCGAATCAAAGAGAGGTAATTCGCAATGTTTAAATCCAATTTGAAGGCGCAAGGGCCGCCGCCTCCTGCCCGCCGCGCACCCCCCTCCATGCTCGGCCACTGTTAACTCGTCCGTGCCTCCAAATTGAATTCCCGAAAAAAAATTATAACTCCTTTAACGTTCAATGTGAGTTTTAAAAACAATTTCAACCGTTATCAAACGTACCTGTGTTTTTGTTAAATATGACAATTATTTTCTGTGTTGTCAGGGAAGTCGTTGCCGCGGCGGTGGCGGCAGCGACCACAACGACGAATAATTGTAATAAAGGTAACGTTTCGCATATTTTCAAATAAAGTATAATACATAAGGGGGTTCCCAAGATTTTAAATAGCACCAGAGGAACATAGAAAGTCAGCAAAATTTGCGAGACGTGTCGCACCATTCAATTCAAATTTAGACCGCAGCGGCTCCGTGCTGCGCGGTGCGCACGAGACGATCTCTCTCATGGCGGAACATGCGCGCCGCACGCACTTGCGGCACCGTCCGGCGCACGCACTCGCCGGGCTCGGTGCGCCCGGACCAGGATGCGCATGAGCCATGCATTTACGATTCTTAGTACTACATATAACGGTATAAATGTATTCAGTTACGAGCGATGGCTTCGCTTTAAAATGCAGATATTTACGGTCGTGCAGTAGCGACGCGAAAACCAACAAACGATAACATTTACATTGAAATCGATCGGCGCGATTACCATTCGCATTTCTGCTTAGTGACCGCCCACTGTGACAGTCACGGGGTGGAAAGAGATGGCGTCGGCTTGCTACTCGGTCCACGAATAGGTACAGAGGATGGGCAATTGCATGATATGAATAGATAATTGACCTACAAAATGAACATTTAGTATTAAATTTTAGTAAAAAACATAATAACTCTTTGATTCAGCTTATCGTCCAAGCAGTACCTACTTGCGGCGGTAGTTGCCAAGTTCTTATCTAAAGTGTAATTTTCTCTTAAAATTCAGTCAAATTATTTAAATTCTCAGACTTCAGCGAATACAGTGGTAGGAGAAGGGTGCTCAAATATTGACAAATTTTTACAACAGTGTTCCAGCATGGCAACCATAAAAATACAAACGCAAATGAAAATACAAATACAAATAATGAACAAACATTTAAACGACTTAATGAATAAATAAGTGCAAAGGAATATTTTCATTTGCGTTAGGGACCTATCGGTGGCACGCATAGATCTCTCAAATCGAGGGGCGAGAGACCGGCGCTGCAGCGCGAAGGTCGGGACCTTCGGGCCGACCGGCTGCCTGCTGGGAAATGATAGATCTATCGTCGAGCCTAATAGATGAAATGACTTCACTTTGAACGTTAATAAAATCAAATATGCAAACTTTGGATATATACATGATATCGACGATTCTAAGCCAAAAAAGCTAATGGTCAAATGGCCGTTTGTTAAGTGTTACAAATAAAAATGTTTATGTATAAATTTCTTGTGTGCTTGTGTGTGTGATTAAGCTCCCCGAAAAGACTGAACGAGGAGGAGGTTCTAGGAGATTTTGTTTTATTTTCTCACAAATAACGAAAAACATTTGCTAAAACCGGTTCTACCAGCCAACTTTCGTGTACGGTAACGTCTTCGTTATAACAACTGCTAGGTCTGCTAGTTTGATCTGGATATACTCTTGAAAAATTTGTAAATAGGATATAGGAGTATAGGATGACGCGAGTGTTAAACCAATTTAGATGCCCGGCGACGTGTGTCGTAATGCCTCAGTACGTCCCCGCGGGAAAGACGAACTGATTTAACATTTCCAAACGATAAACACGCATTAACATGCGCAAATGCAGCTCTAATGCGGCTGAGACGGTGACGTACTGCAGTAGGATTTTTGTGTTAATATAATATGTCCTTTAAATGTACAAGCGATCCTCATCCAGTGCGACCCCGGCGATTCGTGCGTCTTATTTTTTCCTTGTCTCGACAAAGAAACATTTTTGTACTAAATTAATTCAATTTGTCGACTTGAATCTTAATTTATTTAATAATTTCAACGTGAATTTAATTCTTATCTTACGACAAATTAAATGAGGGCTTTCACTCGTAAACTCGAGGAAATTCACTCGTAGATATGTTGTAATATTGTTGGTGTGCTGTACTGACCCGTGATATGTGTATATAACAGAATTAATTTACGGTAAATTTTATGTGACATAATAAAAAAAAACTAATATAGGATTCACGTTACAAGAAGGAAATTATATAAGGAAAAAAGTATGAAAAAAGGAGGAGTTTAATAAATAGAATTATTCAATGGTTTTTAGCACATCATCTGTTATTTTTAACATTGATCGCTAATTTTATGCGATTGTTTTTTGTGACTTTGACTTTCTAATTTGGTAAAACGCCCAGCTTTAATTCTTGCTCCTGATATTCCTTTGTCTTTCCATCGAGCAATAGAAGTTTGATCTCTTTGATTTTTCTGGATCTCCTACACATGTTTTTGGCAAATAAAGAGCAAGATACAAATATGTAATATCATGCCCTCTGAGTGTGACAACAATATCTGCACCGGAGCCTATCTTGTTACATTTTCTATTAACATAATGTGCGCCAAGTACTAGAAATGCTACATTAATGCGTCACGCGACCTTCACAAATACATAGGTTGAGGGCTCCTAGTACATTTAAGAGCGCATTAATGCAGAAATCTTACTGCAGCACGTCACCGTCTGAGACGTATTGGAGCATCATTTACGCACGTGTTTATTGTTTGGAAATGCTAACTTAGTGCGTCTTTGTCCGCGGGGAGGTACTAAACTAGCATTTGGACATACGCCACTCGGTGGACCATTCGGACCAATTTCAACAAAACAAGAAAACAGCTTTCAGCATTTTTTTATACAAGAAGGCGGCAAACGAGCAAGCGGTTACCTAAGTGACCGCTACCCACGGACATCTGCAACAAGAATTTGCGAGCTGCTGATGCGTTACCTGCCTTTGATAGACACAGGAGGGAATGGACAGAAATTTGGACTCTTCCTTCTCCTATCCCTCCCCCAGAGAGGTTGTTCTGACTAACATGTGCGTTTAGTGAGCAGTGTTTGTCACGACACGAACGCGCCAACTACAAAGTTGTTAAATCGAACAAAGAAGACTCGTCCGCTCGAAGGGCTAAGCATCTCAAACTGCAGGCGGTTGCGTCGCGACTAACTTTTTGTCACACGCAAATCACACGTGAGTGGTAGATGGCCAACAAGAGAGTTACCGTCCGGCGAAACGACATGCTAGTCGTATGGACACCCGCAATGTGGCGGAGGAGGCTGCAAGGGAAGCCCGGCCGTAATACTGCCGTACAGCGGGCGGGGTGAGTGACCGCGGCCGGCTAATTGCGGACACCCCGCACCCCCTCTCGCCGCCCCGTGCTCCGCCGGGGTCACGCGGACCTTCGCTGACGTCGCACGACGTAATTTCGCCCCACATACGAAAATCGATCCGACGCTAACCGGCACAAGTTCATCCCTGAACGCGGCTCGTCCTCTGCCCCGAGGCGAGCCCGCCCGCGCGGCACAGCGCCGCCGTCGGCAGGCAGGCTGTGCTCGCTCGGTACATCCCAATATTTATAAAGTACCTACATACTAAAATTTAAAAACATCTTAACAATATGACAGTGAAGTTGTATATTTCTGTTGTATATTTCTTGTCCGCTTTAGGGTTACGGGTATTACTCCTTTTAACGCCTTTCCTTAGAATGCAACTATTCTGATCGATATGTTTTCCTGGGACGGCAATTACAAACACTGTCCTCGTTACCGTTAGGTTCTTCACCGTTAACGTTTATTACAATGTCTTGCCTACTTTTCTTCCAAACACCATTATGTTCGTCTTGTCTACATTTATTTCATAATCCTTTATTTTCCGAAGAATCATCATTCATTACATTCAGAATAAATTGTAAATTTCTCACCTTCAGTTCTTCACAGTTTACAACTAACTCTCCCCCCCCCCCCATCCGTAATCTACTTCAATCAAGGTTCAACACTGATCATCTCATTTATACAAAATGAAAAAAATAAACGGTATATTTCAAATATTTTGTAGCCGGTACGGCACATACATTGTGTAATTATGCTGTGGCACATAAAATGTTACCTTTGATAAACATTTTAACGTGTTCACTTTATAGTCCAAGTAAAGTTGTTATTATTTTATTTTGCAAAAAGAAGGTACCTAATATTTAAACCCAATAATTTAAAGATACAAATGAAAAGAACACATGATTTAAAAGTTAGTTAAATCCTTAATGGATTGGGAACGAATAGTGTTAACGACTGCAGGTAAGTGTGAACTGAGAAGCGCTGCTGGCCACACACCAACCCTTAATGACCCTTAATGACTTAATGACCGGCGGATAGAACATGTTAATGAAATCGGTCAACTGCTGATCTAAATAATTGCCATTGTAATTTTTATTGCGTGATAACATGCTATTAAATTAGCTAGAATGAAAAACTTATTGCTCAAAGATGATCCACCGCAACGGGTCGTAAAGTCAAGTTGGCAGAGTTGCGTTCTTCTCGAAGACTAGCATGCTGCAGGAGGCGTGCAGGAGGCGTGCGGCAGGCAGGAGGCATGGGACAGGAGACCTTGCAGTGCTTCCGTTCTACTTATTACGAGCGTTGCGATGCTCATTAATCGATATTGGTAGTGAATAAACAATGCGAATGCGCGGCCGCCACGGCCTGCAACAGCCTGGGCCGCGGTCAGCAAAGGTGGGCTCGCGGTCGCCGCAAATGTCAGACGCGAGGGCGCAGTACACCACAGCTAAAGGTCAGCCAAAATTTGAGTAAAAACAAACGGGCACCGGAGCGTATCGTACGTATCAATTTCCGTACCGCGCATTGCGGTGCGGAAATTGACCACACTATTACCTACTTACGGCCAACGATTCAATAGTAATCTTGTTATAATATGATTGTACTGTACTTAATAACATAGTTAGATACATTGTCTCCCCGCAACGATGAAGACATTTCGGCGTCGATGCGACGGGGCCCGGTAACGACGGCACGGCTCGTTGACGGCTTAATCATTATTGAAAAAAATCCATTGAATTTTGAAATCTTATCGATTAATTAGGGATAACATTCAGCCCCATAGCGACGATGCATGACATTTTCCAATAGAATATATAAGAAATATTATAATAATTGTTTAGAATTTGTAAAACTTTTCCGATAAATTTAAAAACAATATTGGAAAATTATTTTAGTGTGAAATATAAAATTAAGGCCAACAATGTATATAATGATAAAACTAGATGTAAACTTATCATTGAAAATGTCCAACAGCATTTGGCTGAGAAGGCTTGGCATGACGCGACGTCATCGCCAGCTCAATGCAGCCAGTGCAATCAATCTTACCGATTTTCTTTGACGCATACGTCGTCGATATACGATCATAATCAGTGTAGTTGTTGTAGTTTAAAATTTTACATTAAAAAACAAAACAAGCATGGATGTGCCCCACTTTTGAAAAGGCAACGTTATTTTGTTGAAAAGAAAAAAAAAATACCTTTATTTCATTAAAAAAAAATCAATCAAATAACAGATGAAGGTATAAATTCCTTATGCTGGATCTTCTTACACCATAGTGTACAGAATAGCCGAGGGTAAAATTTTTGTACGTACTCTGTTGTTTTGTAATTGTTTACGTACTATCTACGAATAATTTCGGTCGACGCGACGCTCATAGAACTAAAATATTGGTCAAAAAGAGTCGCGCAGAGTTCAAACCACAATGAGATTTTATGTTTTCAACATCGTACCCAGACCTGCGCCCTGTATTATCTTTTAGTTCTCTTAGTATCTTTCTTTTAGTTGTCGTCATAGGTTCTCTCCACATCTAAAAACATTTTAACGACTCAATAACTTCCCTCTCAAAACCCAACTTGTTCATTTTACTCACATTTGCTAGACGAGCATTCGTCACACGGACAGTCGCAGTTATATAACATTTGATCACATACTTATACATTTCGACTGCCATAAACTTTTCGTATATAGAATTAGCCAAAAACTACGAAAAAGAAATTAAATCGCGTACAAAAAATACCCACAAAATAAAATGAAATTTACAAGGATTGATAATTTGATAAAAGAGGATTTCTGATTTTGTATTTTGAATGTTCAAGTCCTATATGATTCTAAATTGTAACCAAAAACTTCTTCCGATGTAGTAGAACAAAATACTGTTTTATAAAAGGGAACAACGAGTACATTCTAAATGCGAGACCTGTGTTTGGGTATTTTAAACAAATTTGTTCCAAAATTATACATTTGATTCCACGTGATTATTTCAACTTTTTAACAGAAATTTTTGATCAAATGCAATACGTCTATAGACAAGACCTTTTTTTTAAAACCTTTTTATTTAAAACTTTGTATACAAAAAATAGGAAATGCAAAATAAGTATTATTATACATAGAGGTGAGGCGAGCTTAACTCTTCAAGAGTTTCTAACTTCTTACCCCGCGACAGTGAAAAGTTATTTGTGGGTAATAATAATATTAAATATTGCGAATGTGTTCAAATGAGTAAATATATAATATTTAAATACATAAAAATAAACATACAAAGATACATAGGCACCTACTTAATGTAAAAGATGCAAAATAATATAAATGTAATGTTCATACATGTAGATGTAAATAAAGAATTTGTGCGGACATAAAGTGATCCTTGACACGCGTTTTAAATTTAGCGAGCGAGGAACATGGGAGTTCCATAGTACAACAGCGAAAGGGTAGGAAGGGAAAGTGGATTTGATGGGGAAGCGGATAGATAGGAGAAGGGAATGTCTATTTTTCTGTGTATCCCTCCGCGTTGCCTATCATTAATAGACAACTATTAATGATAGGCAACGCATCTGCAACTCGCAAATACTAGTTGCAGATGGGTAGCGGTCACTTAGGTGACTAAATCATCTGTGAACACATTTGTAAATACTAAATATAACCTACGTGTGAGAGCCTTTTTCCCATTGATCGTAACAAAACCTGTAAAATATCGAAGGCGGCTAATGTTGAGAAATATTTATACCTTAATAATCTCGCTTTATGATATTAACAAAAGTGCAGAAAAAATGTGTAATTGCAAAAAAGAAAGGAAAGAAAGGCGCGGTGCGGCGACGGCGCGGCGGCCTGCCGGGCCGGGCGCGACTGTACATTAAACAGGTGCCCTTCATGTCATCACAATTGATGATATTGCCATTAAATTAGTGTAGACCCAACTCATTAACAAATTCAATATAATCTAGATAGATAATTTATAGTGCTTAAGATTTTTATGAAACAGTATCTATTATTTTATTTAGCTTTTTTAATTCTCCCAACTTTCGTCATTTATTAAGTTGTTAAACAAGATACTAAATAATGTTTTGACTTTAAATCTAAATAGGTATACACCGTAAAAAAGTCTTTCAAATATCTTCCTTCAGTTTGTTATTTTACGTGCGTGCGTACAATTTGAATAAGAATAAAAGTTGTGTACTGCACATCCGCGGCACAGGCGCGCGAGCCGTCTCACTGTTCACTAGATGAACAAACACATCGATGTCTTGTAGCTTTACCTCACCTCGGTCAGGGCGTTCAGTCGTCGTCGACTTCAAAGTACATACAAAGGTGGCGAGCGCGGCTCGGGGCACCGGGCGGGGGAACCCATTACATTACAAGACGGCACTTTAATGGAATAAATTGAATGGCGCGAGCCGGGGACCTCTTCACTACACAATGTGAAGATGAAGTGCACTCGGGGCGTGTCAAAGGAATCGTTTTGCAGCGGGCGCGCGACAAAGGAGCGCTGGAGTTAATATCGTCGAGGGTCGCAACCCTTGCGCGGCGCCTGACAACTTGTTGACGCGTCGTGTGTCAGCGCGGCTTGCCCGGCCGCAGTGGGACTCCCGATATTTATGTTTTCCCGTGTGGCGGCCGAGAGATGACAGGCGCGGGCGAGTGGCCGAATCGTCGATCCTCGTGGAGGCAACACAAAACTCTACTTACTGTTTCCGCGTGCGACCACTATACTTAATAACGTTTGTCGAGGTTTAAGTTTGAAATTTGACGGAACTGACACAATGCACAGGTGTAAATAGAGGGCGGCCGCGCCGGGCGGCGCGTGGGCACGCGGCGC
>DWLR01006106.1:0-10349 GCA_018246295.1 Papilio alexanor hazarajatica
TACTTAACAAAAATTTTGATTAAAAAGAATTTATATAGATAAAGAGACAAAATAGCATAACAACTATTATCACGGCTCGTCAGTAAATCAGGCGAGCAGTATTTAGCTCACGCACGACCTCTGCACTAAGTCCCTTTATCGTCGATTTATGCTAAGCGTTTGATTCGTAAACGCGGCTGCATGGAGATGTGAACCTCTGCCTTATTGCGACGTCTCGCGACTCGCGGCTAGCCGTCATTGTTATGCGACGGCGGGAAAAATGATAATTGGCGCCAAATCGGTGTTTGAGAGTGTCAAGGCAACGTATTACGATTATCATTAAAAGGTTCTAAATTCTGTTATTCAAGTCTGATAAGCAAAACAACGTCATTGAGACCCAACGCTTATTCCAACCTCCTTACACATCCATCCTACTACAACTCCCTTCTCTCCTACAAAAAGGTAATGCATCTGTAAGTATTGATTGTTGCAAATATTGTTTAAAATACTGCTGCTAGCGGTAACATAACAGATGACTTCGGTTCGTTTGTCTCCTACCATAAAAACCCGTAAGATTGTAAGACATTATTTATTAAACAAACAACAATTACATGCGAGTTACCTCAAAGAAACTGTAAAATAATAATGAGAGAAACAGTTGAATGCGATGCATCGTGGTGGCATGGCGCTCGCATACCACGATAATTGCACCAACCAACACAGCCATATCGACGTAACAAATTTACGGACCCGTACCACCGTGATAACACAACTAGTTCATGATATCGCGGACCACTGTTAATTTATAAGGAACATCGTTTACTGGGATACAAGTCATAAGCGGAAGCGTTTACGCATTATGTAACAATTTTACTGAATCTTATTTCCAAATCTGTAAATGTATACAAAATCAAAAAATATCTACGAATTCCCTTATAATTTGTACTTTGAAGTTTGTGATACAAAGCCATATTCCTGTAATAAAACGTCTAAATTTTTAATTAAAAGAAATTGTTATCAATTAAGTTGAACCATTTATGGAACTTAAACACATTTTAGACAGCTCACAAAATAGTATAAATTGTACAATGTAAACTATTCGTGAAGACCTGTATTTATAATGTAAACGTTACGAGTAATACCGCATTGCAATTTTTACTATCGCTTGCTGATGTCGCATTGTTTTGATATAAACCATTATAAATCGCTGTTGTTCATAAAATATTAGTAAAACAATCTTATGTCCTGTTTTACCAATAACTTACTAATTTTATAAAATTTAGCGGGCAAAATTAGACGGCTCAAAGTCACTCAAAGGGCAATGGAAAGGGCAATGCTCGGAGTTTCTCTGTGAGATCGCATCAGGAATGATGTGATACGCAGTAGAACCAGAGTAACCGACATTGCCCGAAGAATTGCAGATCTAAAGTGGCAATGGGCCGGACACATTGCTCGCAGAACGGATGGCCGATGGGGCCGAAAGGTCCTGGAATGGCGGCCACGCACAGGTCGACGCAGCGTGGGCAGGCCTCCTACCAGATGGACCGACGATCTGGCCAAGGTTGCGGGAGTGCACTGGATGCGGATGGCGGAGGACCGATTTTTGTGGCGATCAATGGGGGAGGCCTACGTCCAGCAGTGGACGACCATAGGCTGAGATGATGATGATGATAAAATTTAATAGCCGTGATGGTGACACAATCCTTCTAAGTTTACAACTTGTCTGGTCACTTAATGACGAAGAAAGCTTGCACCCAACGCTAACAGATCAGACACAAAAATTCTTCTTAATCTAGCAACTAGATTGTTCGTAGATTAAAGTAATGGTGTGAAACGTGCGAAAAGCCTCACTCAAAATATCAGCAAATCCAAGCATCTTTTGTCTAAACGGAGACAGATTCGAGGCATAATAGAATTTGGCTGCGAATTCTAAATGTTGTTAATGCGATCGAGGAAACGTGCCAAAATTTGGCTACGAGGCCTGGACCATTTCCATTTTTAGTGTTATCAATACGACGACAAGATAATTAGCGTGAACGTCTCTTGTAAACCACGCAATGAAGTCACAAAGCTGAACTAAGTGCAAACGCATTGTGTATACTCTCTCACCAGACTTTGTAACACCAAGAAGAAAATATAACCGACTGTTGTCCTTCAGTCTAATGAAACTTTCAGTGACCCCAAAGAAATTATCTCTAATCTAATTTTATATTCGAAAGAAGAACTAAAATTGGAAATGTCCACTGATTTTTGAAAGTGTGTTTTTAAACGTAGCGTTTACATTTTCAACTACGTTTAATCCCAACATACCATTTTGTATCAAGTGCGATTCAATTGTTACTTATTTAATACCTTACGATTTTATGACGTGAAATATATTGGGTTGTCCGGAAAGTTGATGCCGATTATTGAGGAAATTTGAAACGCAACTAATTCAAATATTTGTACACATTTATGAAATTACGTGGGTACTATTCTGTTCCACAACCTTTCTCCATCTTTCATGCAACTTGAAAATCGGAATTCTCAAGTTGGATGAAAAATGGAGATACGGACGGATCCTTCCAGACGGATCTCCCAGGATGTTCGACGAAAAAATTGTCTAAATAAGTTTTTATCTCAATCAAAGAGATGTAATTTTTCCCATTAAGGTATTTCGTAATGATCTCAAAAGGGGTAAAACTCTAACCAAACTCCAACAATTTTTCTCGAGTTGTCAAGGACACATGAGGCCGGGCATTGTCCTGATGAAATTCGACGTCCTTTCGATTCGCTATTTCTGGACGTTTTTGTTCCATTTATGTCTTCAATTTATTTAAATGAGAAAAATACTTTTCCGAATTTATTGTTTCATTGTTTGGTAAAAGCTCATAAAAAGGATTCCTTTCCAATCCCAACAGACACAGAGCATTACCTTTTTCCTTAAGGTTTTTTATTATATTTTTTATATTTTGGTTCATCACGCTTCCCCCAAAACCTTTTACGCTACCTTCATGGTAGCATATTTTTGAATTACGATTTTTCAGTGAACACGGCTAGTTTTGATTTTGTAATCTTTATTTAATTTTTTTTTTTGTCTATAAATCGCTAATCGTTCATAAATTGTAGAAAATCGATGACTTCCTCTCATCGACCACACACCGCAACAAATTACGTGCAATTAGCGCGCCGAAACTCACTGATGGAGGTTTTAAAAGGTGTAAAATTGTGTTAATTACAACCAACAATGTTTGCTTAACATCCAGTTTGGAAGACGTCCGCGCTTACGACACACAAAACACACCAAACTCGTTATAAACTCAATCATCGGCCAATTGTTTGTGGCAAACTTTGCATCCAATGTTTTCGTCCGAAACAATACTTAATAACATAGCCTCACGCTTACAAGTCGCCGTATAATACACGAAATGTATACGACGGAATCTCAGGTGCGGGGTAGTCAAAAACTTAACAGTTTAATGTTTTTTTGTTCAGTTTAGTGTTTATGTTGCAGACCTGATATAAAGTTATCACCGCCAGCGCCACGCTATATCAGATCAAAAAGCAAGCGAGCCAAGCAGATCATTTAAGGAGACCACGTGTTCAAGAGGCGGTTTTTTAGACCTTTCTCTTAAGCATTTCATCCAACTGATTAATACAATTACGACAAAATGGTATATGATATTCGTCTAAACATCCCTAACGGACACTTTTACATTAAAAAGGTTATTTGAAAATTTCCTAAAACAATTTACAAGAGTACAATTATTTAGAGGAAATAAACTTTTAGGTCTCTGCAAGACCTAGATGATTCACATTTCAAATGTAGGTAAGTAGAATTAACTGATAAATCGTTAAATCTATTTATCGATACTTTATAATTATGAATGACGTATGTGTTTATAGTTAATTATATAATCGTTTTAGGTCTTTCTACGATTACACAAGTCTAGCGTTTAAAGACCGTTTCACACTGCGAGGCAATACAATAGTTAAATGATTTATGACATTTATCAGTATCGTCAGCTCAGACTCATTACTTCTAGGTTCATAAGTCTACGTATAATATCTACGTAGTATAAATAGTTGTCGCTTACTAAGTACTCGTACTCTCGGCCTTTCCTCAGTATGTCACCAACTTTAGCTACATATAGTTTACACAGAGTAACGACAAGATTTATGTTTTTAGATACTTAGTTCTTAAGAAATTAAATCTATGTCCACGAGATTTTTAACTCATTATTATGAGACGTACATATAGTTGTACACTATAAAGCAACTTATATAACCCTCGGCGTAATTTCATTTAAAATGTAATTTATTTTCATACACATTTATTGAGCGGAAGTTATTATTTTGCGCTGGTAACACCACAAATTACAGATTAGGCAACTAATAACAACTTTCTATCACTAATGCGTCATGAATTTATAATTTAATGATGTAATTATTTATGTAAAATGATACCCGATGTAAGGAGTTATAAATTAAAATTACAGACCAGAAATAGATATAAAAGCGATTGTAAAATTGCTAATTTGGAAATCCATAAACTCTGCCTACTCCTCTGGGTTAGGGGCGTGAGTGCATATTTATTTTTAATTTAAATATACTAAAAAGACGTCTACCACTGTTAAATAGTGATAGAGTCAGGATTATTAGCTGTTGAACGAATGAAACCACACGAGCGGGGAAAAAACACTAGCTCATAAAAGAAGAGGCATGCAATCTTTTGCGTTTCGTCTAACAAGTGAAATGCCGCCCACCCCTTTATTCTTCTTTTTCTTGATTGACAGGAAGGTAACTATGTGTGTAGGCAAGTTACTTCCATTATGACCTCTTGTAGTTTCAACGGCTTGACTTAAATTGAAGAGCTTCGCATTATTACACAGCCCGTTTTATTGTTTTTTTTTTACTAAGTATTGTTTGTCATTATCCACTCCACTTTCTATCGCAAACAGAGGCAGACGACATATCCGTTATTCTTGTAATTAACACGAATGTTAAATGGTAACGGTGATGAAATAACATCCAATGGCCACGTTGTTTCTTTGGCTCGTTTTACTTAAAAAATGGTGTATAGGTGTGCGTACTAATAAATTATAAATGATACTATACCAGACGGAGGAAGAAGCGGTACGTACTTAATAAAAAGTGAACAGTGTATTCGTACGTAAACATTTCATACAAATATTATACAACATATTTTTAATGATTTTTTAATTTATTCATTATGTGGACTTAATAACACGTTAGAAGTTGACCTCGGCGCCGCGGGTCCCACATTGAATGCCGCCCTCGAACGTTGTTAAACCATTTTATAAAATTAGAATGGTCAAAGTTTTAACATACTTTTTTTTTACATTTAATGGTTAAGTACGTAGTGTTGATAAGCCATTATGAATCTTTTTTTTATAGAAAAACGTGGTAAACAAACAAGCGGTACATTTGATATTAGATACATTTGCTGCACGAATGGCCCGTTCGACCGGTGAAATACCACCACACAGAGGACAGGCGTGAAGTAGAAGTAATCTGCGTTTCGTCTGAGAGGTAAAGTACCGGAGGTCTAATTTTAGTCCTATCCCCCTTCTCACCCTTTTCTAATAAGGGAAGGGTGGGAAAGAAAAGAGGATTTGACGGGGAAGCGGATGGATAGGAGAAGGCAATTACCATTTTTCTGTCTATCACCACCTTTGTCTATTAAAGGTAGGCAACTCATCTGTGATTCGCAAATTCTTGTTACACGTTTTTATGTATAGTGTTTGCTCGTATGCCACCTTCTGGTATAAAAAAGTGACCGCTGCCCATAAACATCTGAAACAAGCTAATGAGTTGCAAAAGCGTTGCCTACCGTTAATGGATAGGGGATAAACAAAAAAGTTTTTCAAAAAAATCCTTTTTCTTTCCATCGCCTTCCCCGTCAAATCCTTTTAAGGATGAGAAAATGTAATACAAAAATATTTAAATTAAATCTTAATTTCTCGAACTTAACTTCAATATAACGATGTACTCGTAGTTACACTGAAGTTACACTGTCAGTTGTTATTTCCTTTAATTCATCATTACTCTCCATTACTCTTTTCATAAAAGGTTAACTGGTAGAAGATTCTTTAACAACCACCCTTTGTAAAAGATTTAAGAAAAGTTTAAATAAAAAAAAAAAAACACCACAAATTTCTATCCAACTTTGATATTGCTATAAGTTATTACGTTAGATGTGCTTTATAACTTAACAATAGTTATGAAAACTATTTCGTACTGCGGCTCTTTCTACAAAAAAAAATTACTATTTTTCCATTTGTACACAAAAGACGAAAAGTTTTGCTGTTGACTTTACTCCGACTATACGATTTACGATGTTGTTTTGACGCACAGCAAAGGATTGAAACACTAAAACGATGTTAATCTTGTTGATATAACGCCGGAATAATTATTTGCTAGGGAAAATGAAGTCAGTTATTACGTTCGTATAATTATAATATATTTTTAGCAGGCCTTAATCGATTGAAAGAACTTAAAACCTGCAATGTAGTATATTATTGTTAATCAGTCTTGAAGTAAAAAAAAGATCATGCTGAAAATAAATACTATATCGTTCGACCTGGTAAGCTAAGTACAAAAGATAACTATCATATGTTAAAAAGGAGGAGGTTATCAAGTCGCTGCTTTTTTATTATGTTTGTTACCTCAGAACTTCGTCTTTAACTTTAATTTTACATAATCCTGCCAAGTCTCCTTTTGTCCCTACATTTACACATTTGACACGTAACCAGTCACCGAGTAAAGACCGACAAATTGAGTAACGCAAGTTGATTACCCCAGCGCATTTCCCCCGCGGGAGATTATATTTTAAGTCGCACTCCCTCTCAACTGAGATTTGATTTCCACGGCATGTTATGAGTCTTACGCACCCGAATTTCCCTTATTAATTTATGATTAAGCTCTTTGTCGATTGATTATTTTTTATATTTTTACTGAAAAATGAACTTTGAATTAAGATGGGAAGAATTCTTTTTCTTCAATTTGCGGACGCGGAAAAATGAGACGAGGTAACGTCGCATTCCAAGTAAGTGGTAAATTATTGCGCACACAGTATACATATTTTTAAGTATTAAATACACACAAAACTCACGCCCGTAACCCAGAAGGGTAAGCAGAGATTACGGATTTCCATTTGACGCGGTCCTGGAACGCCTCTCTCGTCTACATTTATACATACACCAATGCATGCTTGTCGGTTACGAGGGCTCTTAATTAATGTAAGTTTAAAAGTAGCGTTGTAAAGATGCGACCTTCATTTAAATAATATAGCTAGCGGTCATATGCCATAAAAATAATAAAATTATTGTGGTATAAGGTTAAAGAGAAGAGGTCAAAAAGAAAAACATGTTTTAATAGTTACGTAACATATGCTGGAAGAAATTAAATAATTGTTGGTTCTCGCTTTCTTTTTTCCATTCAATCTCAGCCTATGATCGTCCACCGCAGGACATAGGCCTCCACCATTGACCACATCATTGGGGGAACTGTGCCATAATCGCCACGCTTGGCAGGCGGGTTGGCGATTACAGTATGCAGCAGATCCGGTGGCTTTTACATCCAGTCTCAAGGTAGACATGTTTGTCCTGGGTGGGAATCGAACCCACGACTTGCGGCGTGAAAGGCAAACATCTTACCAACCGCGCCAACCAGTCCATCTCCTTTCTCTTTTACTTATCTACAATTACATGTTATTGTTTTTTATTAACTTCATCCTTTTTTAAAGATATAGATCGATACATAATTTCATCTACATCTACCTATACTCTCATATCAAAAGTTTATCTCTGTTCCCTCATCCATCCTTTTGATATGCACAAAAGCGTACTAAACCTAAGAATTTTAATAAATAAAAAAGTAGCAACACTGAGCTAAACAAAAAAGCATACATATACAAATCGGTGTTTTCGTTCGGTAACCCTTCCAAATTTTATGGTAATATTCGTTAAATAATAGAGAAGGATCGTATTAAGAAACAAATTCTTGTTTCACTTCGCTAGCGGGGAGGGATGGGTGAGTGTGCGGGGGGGGGGGGTCCGGACGAGGCGTGGAAAGGGTAATTTTTGGCGAAGAGATGCGAAAATATCGACAATCGATAGATTCTCAATATTTAATTACTTCAAACAATAATAATTTATTTCTTATTTCAAAATCTTGCTGTAGTTGAGATCAAACTTTAGTACGTTGCTTAGATCCCATCGAGACGTATTCCAATTTCATATTTATATTCTAAAATTAAGAATTGTGCCATAAACTTCCATTAAACTTGACCTGAGTTTAATAATGATCGAAAATTTGTGTTCTTTCGATCATTTTTAATTCGTGGATTTTTCAGATTAGATATATATATACATCTTTAATCTCCAAAGTGACGTAAATGAAGTTTTCTCATAAGTGTGTATAAAAATTAAACATCGTTAAACAAAAAAAAACTATAGCTGCAATCGGTATCGGTAGACACCCGGCAAACCCTAGCAAAGGGTAACATCGACATTTCCATGTAGGTCGCATAAAAATAACATTTTCGCTTGCCTCCCCAACAGCACATCTGTTCAAATATTGAGTTGCGCTGCACGCCGACGCCCGAAGCCCGCCGACTGCGGAATAACAGATCGACTCTACTGTCTTAAGATTGCCTGCCATATTTACTAATATTTCAGACAACCTTCGCTCGACAAGTTCTTCGACAAGCTTCGTTCAACAAGAAGCTTCGATAAATCAAAAAGTATACATTTAAACAGCACATTAACAACAAAAGAGACGACAGCTGTTAATAACGAGGAGGTTCTCAATTAGCTTGTTTTTTTTTACTTCTACACTTCGTCCAATAAATCTTTATGAAGTGCCGATAGCATAATGGTTTTTGATACGGATTTCAGACTACCGATCAATGAGGTCGTAGGTTCAAATCCCGGCCGCCATTAGACTATTGTCGCTCATATCCTAGTACAAGCATTTAACCTCAGCTGGATTGTAAAAAAAATCTTCAAAAAGTCAATATGGAATGAAACACGATTTCTCTATTGTTTTTCGTATCGAAAACAACAATATTCCATCATCTGTCTCATTTGTGAACTAATACCAGAATTTATTTATAGCGTGTTTTGACAACAAAGTTTTTTTAAATTCCATATAATATATTATATGTGTTCTATGGAATACATACACATTTTCCTCATATGCATGTCTATATCCCTTTTATTAAAATTCAGCATCCTTATTTTTGCATGCATTAGAAAATTTTCCCTAAGGTTCAAAGGGATGATATGAAAGATACGGAGTGATCATGTAGCAGGCGACCTTGATCTTACCATTTTGCGTACTATACAATTTTTTAAGACAATATATTAGGATTAACAGCTGAAGCTTTTTTTTATTTTACAAAGTAAATATGACGAGTAATATTTCTTTATATTAACATGTGAATGATAAATAAATATAAGAACACGGATATTTTAAGACAACTGGGATAGAGAACGGGTAGCAATCGCCGGACTAAGACTGAGTAGGAGGGAGAGGCATTCTAAGTAGTCTGCCTAAAGTAAAGCGATATAAGGAGTACTATGGGTGCCGACGAACACATTTGCGTAGATGAATGGACGGATGGCCGGATATCGTTCATCAAATAAAGTGTTAGCGTAGCATTTGCAAAATCAAACGTCAATATTATTTTTATTGAGAACATGTTAATTTAATATGTTGTCAATTAAAATTACAACTTTTAACAGTAATACACATTCAGGGAGAATTTTCTATAATTATATATTATTTGTTATACTGTTAGAGAATAGTGTCCAGAAATTATATAAGCTTTAAGACGAACACCTAAAGTTCCAGGCCAATAATGTTACTAATTATTTTAATTAATACTATAAAATGTATTAAAATAGAGGGTGTTTCTTGGGGAATTATATGAATAAATATATGTTGGTAATTATTAATTCATCCATATAATATAAATCTTAATCATAATGAAAGGCAGATTGATAAGGAAATAGCAAGATGACTTAATTCTAGTAAAAATATAAGGAAATAATCCTGAAAAAATATTAAACAGAATAAAAGAAAATAGAGAGATAAAAATAAAAGTAGATCCATTAATACGTTCTATGCCGAGAAAAAAAACGCAGTTTCCTGTCCAGGCCGAGTCGGTCAGTGATGGTTGACATATAGATTTTCGGTTCAAGCCGCGTCAGTCAGTGGTGATCGCATTTTACGAGGGTTTTCGTTTCGTTCTTATAGGCCGTTGGGCAGTGCTGTCAAACTAAATCGCATATTAATTGACCCGCGTGGCCCTCTAGCTTTTCCATATCAAGTTGGTTTTTGAAAAATTTTAAACAGATTTATGA
>DWLR01006107.1:0-10347 GCA_018246295.1 Papilio alexanor hazarajatica
GTATATATATATATATATATATATATATAGGATATAGGATTTGCCGTTTGTTGTTCGCCAGCGCGCGGGTAGAATTCGCGAGGACATATAAATGTTATGTTTACATTACAATTGTTTAATGTTCCGGTGATATATGATGTTTTCCATCGCACTAATTCGCTAGAGCGTGCCAAAGTTATTATTGCGCTTAGATATAATTTATGGGCACAGGGCTTGCGGCGCGGCTCTACATTCTGCACCCTGCATATATACCCATTACACCTGCTGCACTCTAACAAAATAATTATGATAACTAGACTGTCATATACGATGTTCCTTTTTATATTTTTTCCTTTTAATTACCACAACAATACCCGGCTTATATTTATATTAATAACCTTGTTGTTTATTATTACTGTATTATCAATAATATTAAATAAAGATCGGCAATAGGACGGCTTACAACTAATTTGGAGTCTATTGACCAACTTTTCTGATTTGTTCCAATGACATTCGATTAGCTATTTTTAAGATAAATAGGCTGACTAAAAATGACTAAATGAATAGTGTAACGGAAATATCCATTCCGGTTATTCGCTTTAAACCGTCATTAACCAAAAAATTAACGATTTTTGCTGTTAGTAAGACTTTAAAAGGAAAATTCATTGTTATACGCATATTAGCGCTTGAATTTCTAACTTTTACATAATGTATATATGTATATAATCGTGTACTATTTATATCATGTACTTAGTTTTAATTTAATTTTAAATCTCCCTTAGGCAGGCTTTATTACCCGCACCTACCTTACTTAATTCATCATAAATGTATTTTTTTTGTTTGAACAATGACAAAATAACTCCGCTCCATAAATAGCTTTGCAATAAATTGGCATGTATTTTATTCCAGGTGTGCTTATTTATGAAATGTTAGTCGGCTACCCGCCTTTTTATGACGACAACCCGTTTGGAATATATGAGAAAATCCTTAACGGTAGAGTTGACTGGCCGCGCCACCTCGACGCCATTGCCAAGGACCTTATCAAGAAGCTCTTAGTGCAAGACAGAACAAAAAGGCTCGGCAATATGAAGGTGAGTGCACACAAATTATTATTATTTTAACTACGTTCATCTCTTTTTGCTATAGGAAAAAAGACTTTGGTGTTTAAAAGTCCACTTATAAATTTCGGATTTAATTACTTACCGTTCTTTCGCTTCATTGCGAATTTTGTAAAGAAAATTTGATGAAGTTCATTTTAATGCATCCAGTGTAGTGCTAACTGTTTAATATTTGATGAAAAAATATTTTCTCGATAACACACTCTTGAATTTATTATATTTATTTATTCAAAATATGTACTATTACACAATTTACGAAATATAACAAATAATAATTGAAATGTTGTTAAGAATATATTAGGCGATGTGTTTCATGAAATATTTCAAAAAGCAACTGACGCCATGATCGTTATACACATTTTCAATTTGTACATTTGTAGTTTTCATACACATTATTCACCGTTGTAATACTTAATTCTGTATCGTTTACAACCAAACTTCCCTGCTGAACAAAGTAAACAAACTCATCGACCTGTTCCACTTCTCATCCATCCATCTATCGACTGTTCTCGTTTATTGTAATCACTGTCTTAATTTTTTATACTTAAAACATTCATTACTTTCGTCTTCTCTAAATTTATCTTCATTCTTTTACTTTCTAATGATTCATTCATTGCATTTATCGTATTGTAAATAAATTTAACATATTCAATCCGTATTATAAAACGATGATATAAAATGATCTCGTCATTTGCTAAGTCACACACTACCCTAATAGTGAGTAATAGTAGCTTAGTAATATTACCCTAATTGTAATAACATTTGTGCAATTTTTTTTATAATTTTCATAACTTAATTTTTAAAAAGAAAAAAAAATAAAAGGCAGAAAAAAATTATATATATATATATATATATATGACAATGTTTGTCGAAAAAACGTTTGCGTCTTTTCTCCAAAGTCTGGCAGTTATCCAGAACTTCCATAATTAGCATTTGATTTTGGGCTCGACAACTTCCATGAGCATTTTGTTTTAATTTGTAACAGTTGTACTGTTTTGTTAATGTGGTCTGATTGCAGCACGCGATGACTTTCGTCGTGTCGTCGGAATGTTGTTAGTATAAGAAATTACCAGTTTTAATTACCAGTTCACTGGAGCAAGCAATCATTGATTGTTTTTAAAGAGAACAAAACGTATAGGATATATGTATGGTTATTTCAGTTTTATCATATCCATAACACTTTTTGTTGGCTAGATTCATCGCCAAAACCGTATGGGTTTGTATAAAACTTTATGAAAATATAAAACTTATCGTTTTAGTTCCACACCGTAATATAATGGAATATATAATAATATATATAATAATAATATTTATAATGGAGCCTTTTTAGATGTTGGGGATGCCAAAACAATTGCTATAATAACTTTTTGCCAGATCATATTATGAGTGAAATATGATGTAATTATTATAAGCAAATATTAAAGTTGAATTTCTTTAGGCGCGGTAGAAAAAAAGACAGGTGTGAAATTTCTGATGCAAAAAAATGTGCTTTCAGCAATTTTACACGATGAATATAGCTGTGAATGTGGGTGAAGTGACTACACAGTACATCGGCTAACTTCTTTTCTAAGTTTCCAAACTACCAACGTAGTAGAGGGGTACAGATTCGAAGTATGTGTATAGCATTTTTACTTCTTTGTTCGGCTTCGTTCAGAATTAAAATACTGCGTTTACAGGGTACCATATACCCTCTTTTTTAACATAGATTATATGAATATCACAATTAGATTATTGCTACGAGTTGCAGTTGTAGCAGTATAATTTGACTTTTATATATATTCTGTTTATGTTCAATTAATGTGTACTTAATAGAAATTGAATGTGTACATAATCTTATGATTAGTTTTAGCCGCATACCGCTACTGCATACCTTGTGGTCCACTGAGGTAACTGGAGAACAAATTTCATTACCGTGGTGATATACCAACCTAACTACATTAGAACAACCTAACATTGGCAATGCAAGCTACTCAGGCCTAAATTATCGTAATCATCTTTTTTGATTGACCGGTTGGCGCAGTGGTAAGAGATACTTACCTCTCACGCCGCAGGTCGTGGGTTCGATTCCCACCCAGGACAAACATTTGTGTGCATGAACATGTCTGTTTGTCTTGTGTTTGGGTGTAATTATCTATATATGTATGTATTTACAAAAGAAAAGTATTAATATATGTAGTATATCAGTTATCTGGTTTCTATAGCACAAGCTCTGCTTAGTTTGGGATCAGATGGCCGTGTGTGAATAATGTCCCCGAATATATTATTATTATTATTATCATCTGCATGTTTTCGGGTGAGGTATGAGTACGTTTATCGGTTAGAAGAACCGATTAGGAACAGATAAATGTGTGCAATAGCGTCACCTAGAAACTTACATTTGTACGAGTAAAGTATCTCGATTGAAAAAGTAGTAAAATCTGCGGTGTGATATCGTCTAAATCAAACTTATTATCTAATGCTTAACTAATTTATTATTGGAGTATTGATTCCAAACTCCGATTTCATTGTCCTCCTTCTCTTATGTTTCGGAATAAAAAAGTTCCAAGCGCAATTAATTATTTGCAAAAGACACGCTATATTGACCGTTAAGTTGTAAAAGTTTCTCTCGTTGAGAATTTTGTATCACATGTTTCATGTGTAAGAGAGTGCGACATATGTAGTGTACGCGACATTCTGGGTAAAACAGCACGGAGAGATTTCCACAGGGGAATGTTTGTCGTTAACGACCGTAGTTTCTAGCTGTTGGGTTTTCACCGAGCTTTTTGCCGGTGAGACGACATCGCTCACATGTTTAGAAAGCCATCGGTCGGGTGGACACGACGTCCACCCGACCGATGGCTTGACATCAAACGCCACCATCTACGGCACTTCACTACAATAGCCACGAAAATACACTAATATAGATACTCCAGTTTTAAGACATTGAAAATAGATGGGAAGACGAGGCCACACTCATGGCTTTTGGACTCATCGAAAATTGCTAATTAAACATTGATGAAACAACCAATTGCCGCAACCGAACCACGGATCAATTTTGAAATTATCTCGCGCCCTTTTAAAAGACTTTTGTAAGTTAAAATTTCTTAAAACAGACTTCCACAAATTATTTTTTTCTGAGAGAGGACTTTATAAATTAAAATTTACTAAAACAGTTTAAGATATACCAACAGGTGTATATGGTATAAGGTTCCTGAATCTTAAGGATACAAATATTCGTACGTAAGCCCTACTCATTACCTAATATTAGAGGACTTAGAAATCGGGGTGTGCAGAGACAACTCTTATACCGGGCGATTTATGTCCGCTTAATGATTCCAAATGCGCCGCTGCTCTTTGTACAATAATAATAATTTGCTCTTTGATGTTTATTCCGAAAACGCCACACATAAATTTGTTAGTTTAATGTTTGTTTTACTTATGAAATAATAATTTGTTTTCATGTTTCAACTAAATCTACAGTCTTAAAGCATAATTTACGACAGCAGATATTTGGTATAATTCCACACGCGAAAATTTTAGTCGAATTTTTAGATTTGGTATTCGAATTATACATTTTAATTTATTGCGTTTAAAATGTACCTTACGTTCATAATATGTATGTATTTATTTATATGATGGGGGAAATCCCGCAATGTTGAAGGATTTGATGATATAATTATATAATAATATAATATTCTAGGACATTTTTCAGACATGGCCCTATGATCCCAAACTAAGCAGAGCTTGTACTATGGAAACCAGATAATTGATATACTACATATGTTAATACTTTTCTTTTGTAAATACACACATATATAGATAATTACACCAAGACACAAGACAAACAGACATGTTCATGCACATAAATGTTTGTCCTGGATGGGCCTCGAACCCACGATCTGCGCTGTGACAGGCAAGTATCTTACCATTGCGCCAACGGGTCAGTCATAAATCAACAAAGACCTGTCAAACAGCTTATTGTTTATTTGAGTTGATACCGATTTTACGGATTAATTGAGTGCCAAATAGTATCAAGTTATACAGCGCAACTAAAATTTCTTAATGGTTATAAATTCTTTAAGCGTCTATTTAGTCGACTACGTTAAATAATATTTAGAAGCGAGCTTATCGAGTTACATCAGCGTATGAGTGTAACAATAATTTAGTCCAAACGAGCGCAGCCCTCGCGCTATTAAACGAACGATGCCGGTAGAACGAAGTAACTACCAATCAATCAAGCCAAAGGAATTGCGTAAAATGCGAGCTTGCGCAACCGACGGATTCAGAAATGTAACGCTCAACTTTAAAACACTACAATTTACGACGCCCAGGCACTAATGAACGTTGCGAATGCCGATAACAGACTGCTCTCAACCTAACCATTATTAACTGTGCCTTTATGTTAATAAATATATTCAATATGTATTTACATAGTTAGAAACCTAAGTAAATGCAACCTAAATACATTTGCTTTTTGGTTCCTAATGTATAAAGTTCGGAGTTATAGACTGGTATTATCTTTTAGTTATTCTTTAAAAAAGCTTAAATTTGCTACCAACATAATATTACGTAGTGTGAATTAAAAGGTATAGGAAACTGATTATGACATTTGTACAGTAAATGATGAAAAGTAAAATAATCAATAAATAAAAAGAACTCGATCATCTTTTAACTACATCAACCATATGTCAGATTTTACCAGATCTTATTTACTAATATTACATTACTAATCTTATGATGAAATATCGCTTATATAATGTAATTACTGTTTTATATGTTTAAATATAATAGTCACTACAGTGGCGATTAGTTGTAAGCATATTGCAGAGTGATTCGTGTGTATTAAACTCCGAATATACTAATTACTAAGGAAATTTGAAGTCACCCTTTATAGATGGATATTTAAGCGTCGAAACGACGGACAAAGAACTATAAATTTCGATACATATTCGCAATATCCAATTCCAAAATCCAAGGGACCCATTGTAATCTCACGTTTGAACTACTTTCAACAATGTGATGATAGACTTTAGAGCATCATAATCTGTCGTTAACCCTCTGCTACCAGAGGCGCAGTGATATGTTGTAAAGTACTCTTACTGTTAGTAAATATGATACATGTAACGATATTATTTATCTTGCGATGTACAGAATAATGTAATGCTTGTGATATTGCAATGAGTTCCACCGTCATTATTGACACATCCGAACTGATTGTATTCCCAACGCTTTGATATAAAGTTTGCTCATAAATATCAATTCCCAAACCCTGACCGCTTTTAGAATCATCTGTAAAAATGTATGCCAGCCAATGTAATTCGAGTCAAATTCACAATTATACTTAATATAATGTCACTAATTTATTCTCAATATTAATTGTATAAATAAATATGATATATTTTTTTAATCCAAATCAGGATAGTCTTATACTTTAAATAACGATTTGTTTATTTTTATACTTTAAAACGCCCATATTCACCAACATTTGAGTCAGTTGATCATTGTGTTATACTAATAAAACTTAGCTATAACATTTATCTTTGTCTGACTGTTGCGATGTACAGAAACTTTTGTTATAAATAGTTTTATTTAAAAAAAATGTAACAGCCCAAGTGTTTAAGATCGCAAGACCATCTAAAACAAACAGCTCTCTTTGTTTTCGTTACAGTGCGGATCTGAAGATGTTAAAAGGCACAGGTGGTTCAAGCATTTGGATTGGGCGGATGTGTTCATGAAAAAATTACAGGTAATTTAAGAAAATTACTTACTTTTTTATTAACACACTTAAATACATTTTATTTATAGATTGAGATAAGGTAAACAAACAGCATAAAATTATCAGCATTTCAAAATTTCATTTATTACTGAATCTACTGTACTATGCAAATAGATTAGGGAAAACATCTTGTTTAAAGAATCATGGCAATAGTAAAAAATTCTATATTGAAAAGTTGGCAACTTTCAAACTTATTTGTGGGTATTGTTTTAGTATAACTTGTGTTGGAGGTGAAAGCAACAGATTTCTAAAAATAAATAAAACACAGAGATACTCGAATGAATGAGCATTTATATAATAAATATTATGTGGTATTGATTCATGATGATTACCTATGAACTTGACGTTATGATGAAATGGTGTGAAACCACATCGTGTGCTACCACCTCCACCACTTCAGCCTATGATCATCCACTGGGGCGGAAATGTGGCAGTGAGGATTGGCGATCGAAGTATATTCCACTGTACTAAGAAAAGGACGCTGCTGCCCGTCCTCCGGTGGTCTTTACATCCAGACTCAAGACAAACAGACATGTTTATATGCACACAAATGTTTGTCCTGTGTGGAAATCGAACCCACGACCTGCGGCATGCAAGACAATCTTACCACTGCGCCAACTGGTCAGTTAGTGTGCTACGGTAATGCGTAAATTGCATAATTGTTGTGAGAATTAAAACTCAAGGGACTGTTTCAACCATAACACTAAAGTAATTTACGCATTTTCGTGATTATCTTTTTTATCAAATTGTCTGTATTGTCAATTGTCTGGTTGTTTCGAAATAATCTAGCGATAATTTACATTTAGTAGATTGTATCCTTCAAAATGGTGGAATAATTTTATAGCGAGAAACACGGCATTTATTCCTTTAAGCGTAAAATAACTTATAACAACTCTTTAACTTTGCGTGCCCGATAGTACAAACATTTTTAGTAATTATATTTTTTATTGGTTATAGCTAATTATTCTTATTTTTTTAATTATTGGCATATCCGATGTGGAAATCATTTTGAAGGGATATTGCTCTTAACTATGTACCTAGTGGTTATGTTAGATTAAAGTCAAATAATTAGTGTGGTAATGCAGGTGTACAGTTTTTTTCCAATGTGCTATTGAGTCTTATATAGCGTAAATGCTGTTCTGTTGATTACTATGCCTGAGCTATTATAAATATTCAAATAAGTAATTATTTTGTTTTCAGCCACCCATCATGCCGACGGTTTCGTACGAAGGAGACACTTCCAACTTCGACGAGTACCCCGAGACAGATTGGAAGGCGGCGCGGGCACTCGACCCGGATGAACTCAAGCTCTTCTCTAACTTTTGATCTATTTAGACAATAATTTAGATTTCGAATCATTTTAGTCTGTATTTCACACCAGACATTTACAGCCATTTATCATAAAGGGTTGAAATGGAAGTTTAAATGTCTTTAAAAAGTTTTAACGCCTTTTGATTTTCAGAAGTTGTTATTTAGTAAATGATTTTGTTACTAATTGTTTAAGAACGGCTATCTATCATGCTATAAAATGATCTATGTTTTATACATATATGTATAAAAATCAGCTATGTTCCTTTTTGCATTAAATACATATATAATTATAACTACCCTCCTGTAGAAAGGGAAACGTTTTAGTGGTGTTTTAAAATTTTGTAACATATGTTAGGGTGTTGCTAATTGCTAATTTGTCCATATACAGCATACAGTTTACATAAAACCTAGCTAGATCCATCATAAAATTGTACTAGAGTGTAGGTTGGTTTTGTTAGATCTTTATTAGTTTTTTTAAATTCGATGTTGCATTTAAGAACGTACACTTTGTAAAAAATTTCCCTTCAGTCGGCAATCGGCGACTATCTATTAAGGCATTTTATTCTGTTGCATAATTATTGAAATTTTCTAAACAAAACCTTGCATGTTTATTAAATGGAGATTACTAATTGTTAAATTTGATACCGTTTCACTTAGATAATGACTGTAAAAATTCCAAGGCTTTTTAGTAAACTTGTAAGTGTTAATATAGTTTTATCATACGATTTACTTGGATTCTTATCCGATGTTTGTGATTAATTGTGTTAAGAGTAGTATTACTTAAGTAGATTTAAGTGTGTAGTGTATAAGTATTTATTTGCTATTGTGGCTTACGGCGTTATTTTTACTCAGTATATTTTTGTATCCCTATCGGGGAAATTACAAGGAAATTATCTAAGGACATACAAGATAATCTGTAAATTATTATCACAATACTTCAAGCTAAAGCCGTGTAAAAATATTCTAGAGACGCAGTACATTGCAATCAAACTAAATACATACGTGGTAATTTATTTAAGAGTATGAATATATATAGTATGAAATTACCACGTATCACGGTACACTTGGATTATGCACCATTTTGTGAATTTTAATGTGTAATTTACCTCTCGCCATATTTTGTTCTCTGTGATCCCTTTAGTCACGATAGCCCTGCGATAATCGACGACAATTTGATGTAACAGTCACCAGCGAATCGAGTAGAAAAAGCATACGAGAAATAAGAAATAAAATTATAACAGGGTTTACAATGTAATATAGATTAAATTGACGTAAATATTCATGAAATAAATGTATTGTTTGAAAAATATAAAGCCGTTTATTTTATTTCATACATTGATAATAAGTAATGGAAAGTGAATGTTTATTGTTACACATCGAATATGTTGAAATTTGTGCGTTGCTGACGTCAATCAGAGTAAACAAAGCCAACATTATTGTAGATTCGGCGGTAGAACTTCGGCCTATAAAGAGTTTGAAGCGAAACATTTTGATTAATATCTTTATCGTGTAAACTATGGATTTTAAAGATCGCGTAAACGCAACGTTTAGAAAAATGCCTCGAGGTTGGAAGTGAAAAGTTTATTTTAATTTAGAAGTTGCGACGTGCAGCTGTTGTGCATTTTACACACGGCCCGGTTTATTTTGTTTGCGCCCGTGCAGACAGCGCGCCGGCGGTTGTTTCTTGTTTATTTCATTTTACGCGAAACCGGATACTGCGTCCGGGCTGGTGAGTTAACTCTCTCGGCTCATGACTAATGCATTACATGTTATTATAAAAAAATAACCAATTTCCATGACGTGTTACAAATATTTTTTATTTATTTATTTGGCTTGCTATCGAAATATGAAATGATGTAACAAATAAAATAACTTATTTATTTGTTTCATCATTGCCCCTTGTAACAGGAAGCCAACTCCCAAACAGCCTGACACTACATGTACCTGCTCTAAAATAGAACGAACTAGCACATTCAAATATCTCGGCGTTACGCTAGATGAAAACCTTAACTGGAAAAACCATGTCAGTTCTGTAACGAAGCGTATTAGAAGGCTTATAAACATATTTCGCAAACTGCGAGTGGTTGCTGATAACGACCTATTGATAAAAACATATAATGCTCTCTGTCAGTGTTTAATAAACTATTGCGTATGTTCATGGGGAGGAGCGTCTAAAAATTGTCT
>DWLR01006108.1:0-10347 GCA_018246295.1 Papilio alexanor hazarajatica
GAACAAAACAATAGTTTTTGTGGGTGACCCATAAATACAATTTCTTTCTAAAAAAAAGTAATAAAATATTGGACGTTGTTTTTTCAAGTTTAATATTAATCCTTATTCTAATAAATGTAAGTAAGCTAGAGCATTAAATACATTGTTTAGAAGATATCAAATAATTGCATTTTGTATATATGTATGTGTATTTGTATATATACAGTCTTCAACGATATAAAATATTGTATGTATATAAATATTGGGTAAAATATGTTCAGCTATTCATTAAATAACATACTATTTGCTGTCAAACTTTGAAATTTATTAGGTTTTATTAGGTAAACTCAAAAACTATTGTAGCACTTAGAAAGATGTGTTTTGTTTTCATTATGAAAAGGTGATGTAGGAAGAAATTTAAAAATAAAAATCCTTTATTGAACTTAAAATATATAATATAAAAAGTTGTGAATAAGATTAGGGTAGTGACCAATGAATTAGGCCCGCGAGGCCTAATCTTTGTTGGCACTCTGATTATATCCAATAGTGGAGGTACATTGGCAGGTGATGATTTAGTCAGAATTTTTTTTCTTAAAAGGTATAAAGAACTAAAATAGGGTTGATAAAGTGTTACCAAGATGAACACAAGTCTATCTTTTGTATAAAAATGACAACTGGTGACTTCTGCCTAGTCATATCTCACAAGGTTTATTTTAACTGAGAGCTACCCTGGGTCCTGCAAGTATAATAAAAGTATTCTGGGAAAACGTCAGAAGAAAGTTAATATCTTCACAACTATTTGCACAATGTAATTGTGGATAAAGAACAGATAATTAAACAATCTTGTAGCTTTTATAAACTTAATACTCACATACTTATAAACCTTTCAACTTAATAAAGGAAGAGCAAGTATTTCCCTTAACCTAGGAAGATTCATATAGGATAGTAGGTTATTTTTCAAACCTTAGAAAAAACTTGACCTAAGTGAATTACAGTTAAAAATTAGAAAAATAAAATTTTATTGTGATCAACTTATTGGCATTAAAACCCAATTCTTTGGGTGTAAGTAAAATATTGAGCCATTCTTATTAATTTTATAATAAAGGTAATTTCTCATTTGTTTTAAACTAAAAACTTGGGAACATATTAAGTTAAAGCAACAGAACTAATTGAAGGGCGGCAATAATGGCTGGAATTATAATATTGGGTAAATAAAAAAAAGTTGACAAAAGCATTCAACTTTCAAAAGTACCTATGCATTTGTATTGATTTTATTTAAATGTAAAATCTATTTTACAATCTGGTTAATTATTCAATCTAAACAAGAAAAAGATCTATACAAGCAACAAACATAAAAGACAGTAAGAATTTGTGTTAATATTAACTACAGAAATTGTTTAAAATAGTCAATCAATCACATCAATGTTGCATTAACAGGTAGATATTAAACAAATAAGTTTAAGCAAAATTATTAGAAATTCTTGGTATAGGCTTAAAATTTTGAAGCGCAATGTTATTTATTCATTACAATTGATTATAAAAGTATAAGATTCAGAAATTGTTACTTACTTGAATTCGGCCGATGAGCTCATAAGGATTAAAATTGCCATCAACGGGATTTAAGTTGAATTTAACATTAAAAAACACATATTCCGGTTTCGCTTTCGCGATCGCTGATTTATTCTCGGACAGCGTAACATAATAAAAAGTTTCAACTAAATTAAGATATTTACTGTAAAATTCGGTTAAATACGAACGCGGCAGTGATATCAACAGTTCGGCGCCGTTTGACATTATTCGGTGTTAGACACAACGCTAATCAACACACTGCTGTCGCATAATTTGTATCAAAACAATTAATTTTAACACTTCAATTCTGACACATATTTTTATCAATTTTTTTATGTTTGAACGGACATCGTACAACTCCGTGGACGTCTAAACATTTGAACATAATGCCATATGTCGTTGTCACTTGTCAGTTCGATTATTCATTCGATCTTTTGAATAGTCAACATTTGTTTTTTTTTATAATTTTAACGACTCGGGGTTCTTGCCCTTTTGAGCCAATCAACATCTGTTGAACGCAAGTGCTGTTGTAGAAAATCATAAACGATTTAGTAGCATTTTATTTTAAATAATTTTAGCGGTTAAGTAATTTTATTATTATTTGGTAACAATATTGTTGTCACATTGCTACGCTATAATAAAAGTGTTAATGATAATAATTCTCACGGGAAAATTCTTACCTAAACTTACTAAAAAGTTATAATTTCGTACCATACTGAACGTTCAATGGTAGACTCACTCTTCATATGTTTGAAAGTAATATTATATTGGAAAGTTAATAAAAAAAAATTATTATTACTTCTGATCCAATTTTTATGAAAGTTTTTGTTAATCTTGGATACATTGTTGCATTTCATACGATTATTTAAAAAAATAAGATAGAAATAAAGTAATCATTTATTGCACTAAGGTTATTCAAATAACAAAATGACTTATAATCATAATTTACTTATTTATTATAACATGTGTTATTGCTTTATTGACGAATGAAAAGTAATTTTAATAATAAGGTAAACCAAATCACAGAGAAAACTCGCCTTCGCAAAATGAAAAAAAAAACAACAATCTAAGAAATATTGCAACATACAGTTCAATGAAAATGGTGACTACGAAATCTTCTTATGAAGGGTCTGAGTAACAACACGACAAAATTTGACGTTTTTATTAAGGCACTGGGTAAAAATACTTTTCGATGTCTTACACATGGAACCGTTTAAGTGCTCATGAGGTTCACTTGACTTCTTATCATTAATACGTTTTTTAAATGTAATGACTTACAAGTTACTTAAAAAATATCATTAGATAAAAAAATAAATATACATTGTTGTTTTATTAGAACAATTAAAAAATCTACAGCTAGGCATCCCCTGCTCAAAGACAAAAACATTTTCTCAGTCTTAAATAGGAACTAATGACTTTAGCTATGAATTTTCTCAGGTACGATTATTACGTCTTCGTCATAGGGAAATTAGAAATCGATCTGTAAATAAAAATGTGAATATTAGTAAATATTCACTCGTTGTGTCCGATGTTATAAAACGAAAATTGGGTTTCATAAAATATATTCGTAATGGGATAGTCTGTTAATGGCAAGGTTAAGAAGTTAGTTTTACGTCAGATAGATACTGTTCTATGATATACAATTTAGATTATTTTTAATTTCAATTAATGATGAATTTCAATTTAGAGAAATGTAATAAAATTATCTCGACGCTTAAGATCTTGACTTAGTAGCGTGAACAGTTATGATATACGTTTCTGTTTGAAAATAACATCTCTTTTCTACATCAATAGTGTATCTCCACATTTTCACTAGTATCAGACGCAATGTCATTTAGTTGTTTCTCAAAAAACATTTTATAGACAATCGGCTTATAGAGTACATAAAAATTGGAAACGTTACCTTAGACCAATTCCGGATCTGTACACTAAGTTTACGAATGTGTTTTTTCAAACTCAAAATCAATCGGATAAGTAGGAATCGTCGGAATCGTTGGATTTGCTGTCTGATGGTGAAATGTTCTCTCTATTTATTAATCCGCGTTTATTCTTTCGCATACGGCTGCGGAGCATCTTGCTCTCGTCAGCACATTTGGTTGTAATACTGGTCCTTTAATAAAAAATAAAACAAACTGAGATATATATTCCAGCATAAGTAACACCTAAGCATTTTTCTTAAATATGATAATATCAGAAAAGTTTAAATGTATCCTCAGTGCAATTGTTAACAACATAAAATATTAAATTTGGAAATTACAGGTAAAAGGTATACCTCACGACACTCTCAGGAACCCGACAGTTGTCCACAACAGTTTGAACAATATCGTTCACAAGCACAGGATTTAATTGCTTCTTTGCTGGTTTGTTAGGAAAAGCCGGCGACGGTTTTCCCGTTAGAGAATGTGTTGCCAGTACGCTGAAAAATTATAAATAAAATAAACATTTAAAGAAATTTCAAGAGAATGCAGCTGTACGCATTTATTATTTCTTATTACCTTCTTGAAAACACTGCCCTCAAAAGTTTTCTAGTTGCATTCGTGTAAGAAGTCCAATCCATGTGTTTTAGTAGACGGCTTGGAACTAGGGCGTGACCGTCACCAATTGGAACCTGCAAACATAGTTATTTTATAGCCTCGAACATTTAAGAACAAGTTTTATAAAATTGTTACAACGGTTACACGATACTTACCATACCGCTGTTATAATTAGCTTTGTTATTAATTTTTAATGGCTTCTTGTTGTGTGATCGTATTTCATGCGGTGTTACATTCTTCTTTGATTTCTTTTTAGGAGACTCCTAAAGAAGAAAATAGGTCCTTTAGTAACTTTACATCTATCAATTCATTACGTTGCCGAATATGATGGATGGAATACTTACAAAATCACTTTCAGCATAACTCGAAATACTTTTACGGGTGTATAATGATTGTCGTGTGTTGACAATATTCTCATTCGCATCTTCCCTCGTTCTTTTAGCATTTGGTGATTTAGAAAATCTATAACTAGCTGTTGAAGTCGATGGCGACGTGATATTTCTTTCAGATTTCATACGTGTGATTTTAATAAACGTATCATCCAAAGTAGAGTCTGCTTCGGGTGCCAAATCTCCCGTCTGAGTGCTGGCATCACATGCCTTTGGTCGTTCTTGTTGGTTGGTTTGAGACACACTTTCATTGCATAGTGATTCTAATTTTTTTAACACGTTCATTTGATGGGCGGAGTTAAGTTGATCACGACTCTTATAGTAGTTTATACCACTGCAGTACTTACATACCTGAAAACATTTGACAGTTAATGATAATGTCATATGAATGACGACATCAGATTATTACGCATCACTATTAGAATCCATTTTCAGCAGATATGCAATATATCTCAAGAGCAATATATCTAGATATGCTATATATATCTTATATGTAATTAGCTGCTAACACTAAGTTCTTTCCCTTAAATCTATTCATTAAAACAAACTTTCATTTGCAAGGGAATGTGCAAAATGGCCAGCTTTTAGGTTTTTAGCGAACATTTTTTTTTAAACATAATAGTAAAAATAACTAGATTTAAAAAAAGTCATTATATTCAGAGCCGCATTTAAACATCATGGCTACATTTAACCCATATTATATAAGTATAACTATAATGGCAACCACAAATCACTTACCAAAGTTTCAGTTTTCGGGGTAGGCGTTTTCGGAGGCATTTGCGGAGGGCTCAGCTTGCGACTCGGTGATTTCGATTCGGCCTGGAAAATATATATTAATATGAATAAATAATTAACTTTAAGCAAACGTAGAAACAATGCCAATTACTCAATCGCTTCATATCAATATACTAACGGGGTTCTAGAATTAGAATTCATGCGATAATACCCATAAAAGTCTGATAAAAAAGATGATGATTATGTTTTTAACACTCTTTTCTAAAACGAAAACTATGCGTTTAAGGAGTTAGTAAAAAAATATTTTAGAGAACATAAAATGAGCTTACTGTCTTTGGTACAAATAAAGCACTCAGTATTAGAGTTTGAACCGCACTCTTTTCACCTTCGCTTAATGCGGAACTGTTCGCTGAAACAACAAAGATATATTGTTATTGGCTATAACGCGTCTTATAACACGTGTTGATTTTAATAAAACTTAGTACAAAACCGCTAATATTTTTGGCACGTGTAAATATTAATTATTTATAAAAACAATGATGAGCAATAGTAGATATTCTTACCAGATTCCTTCTTAATTAATAGCTCTCCTCGTAAAGATAGAAGCGCTTCAGCGGCATCAATGTCCTGCATTTTCGAAGCGGCATTCTCCTGTATTTTAACCTGCAACATTTAAAAATAATCATAAATAGACAAAACTACTTCGGTATTATTTCACAATTTGAGATTTAACACAAATCAAAGTTGTTACTAATACGTTGTCGACCGTTATACCATTTTGAAGAATGATAACGAAAGATTTTTCGTACCCGATTTTATCCTATCAAGGTTTATTAACATCTACAAATGTCTCAAACTTACATAAGCCAACATTTAATAACATAGTCCTATAGTTTAGGACTGTAAATTTAATTGACTCTATTATTTTCGAAGTAACGAAATATACCATCAGAAGATATCAATTATGTAAAACGAATACAGAATTTAATCGTTAGTTATTACTTTAAACATCTAATTAAATCTTAATAAATGAAAGATGATATGTTTAGAGACTGTCTTGAGAATTACTTCATCTATCTACGCATCGGTCAATTGTAAGCAATTTGGTAACCCTAGTTGCTTAATAAAAGAAATATTTTAATGGAAGAAAAATTTTCAAAATTCAATTTTAATAATCTCATATATTTTTTTAACAAAACAATTTTCTTTCAATCATTTATAGGAACGATACGTCTTATTACAAATCGGTTTGTTTTTAAAACATTTTAACATTATGTTTAACACGTCAACAATGTGATTATAGAGGGCGCCTCTTAATTCTACCAATACATCAATTTTCGGAATATCTATGGAACCAAAGGTTCAACAAATATTTAAATCAATAAAATCCAACAAAAAAAAACATAAATCGATAAATGTCAAAGTTCTAAGTCAACAAACTTAAAAATTCAAGCGAATTGTCAACCCCTCGTTTTTAAAACCGATTTATAATATAAATATTCTTTCCTAATTATCTAAGGCAAGCGTTATGTTGTCATATTAATAAATAAATATTTTATGTATGTAGAAGTGTACATTTTTACTTACAACGGACATTATCACTATTTATTTTCACTAAATATAAAACACCAAATCCTACTAGAAACTAACCCGTAATTAGGAGTTGTGACTTGTACAAACACTCGTTGAACACTGATTCCAAAACACCTCCTACGTCTACAGATCACCTTCTTTGGTAGGTACAGGAATTAGGCAACTTAAGCGTTATTGTTTTTCACCCGACGTCGGGTAATAGAAATATTACCAAGTGTTGTTATTATTGCAGACATATAATAGATTTCGCTGAACCGAAATACCTGAGGTCTATTGTTTAAACAAATCCCCGAAAGTCATTAAACGTTTGTTCCTGGTTAATCTACAGAGGGATATAAAAGGCAATAAAAGTCATTAGTTAATGACGCTTATGTTTTGTCCGTAATATTACAATATATTTTCTAACTAGCAGTTATTGGAATTATATAGGTATATAGCTTAGAGGGTTCAAATAAGTAACATTTTATTTTAGAAATACTCGAAAGAAATATGCATTTAAATTAAGAACTATTGGACGGAATTTACAAAGAACTTTTCGAAAATAATAAATAGTAACGCTTATGCCTGTCACATAATATAATTCTTTTGTAAATAAAATTCAATATTTTTCACATCAAATTCGGATATTTATCCATCAAAATGACAGTGGAAACGTCCGAATTCGGTTTGAAGAAACCTGAATTTGATTTGCAAAATGCTAGAATTGTTTGCGAAAGTTCGATTTTGAAGTTAAAAAGTCATATCTAGTCCAAAAAAAACTATGAATCTATAGCACCCATCGTATTGGACATTTTACATACTATACTTAGCGGGGAAAACTAGCACTACAATGCAACTATATAAGCTCCTTTGAGTTATCACCAGTGAAAACATTTACTATTATCTAGTTTAAAATATAGCTTAGCTTAGTAGATATACCGGCCACCAGTTAGTAAAATATAAACATTTAAGGCCATAATACCAATGCAGGTAATAAACAGGTAAATAAAATATTATTATTACTATTATTGTATTCGAACGGATAGCAAAGCGTATACAACAATATTTTTTCTGTCGTAATATCACGTTAACCTCCTAGCATTAGATCTTCTTCAAAAATCATCGTCATATTTTAGACCATTCACACAAAATAATGATTTTTTAACTATATTGATCTGAGTATCTTAACCTCTCCCATGAATCACTCCGTGTATTGATGAAAGCTCTATGAAAATCCGTCTAATAGTTTTCCATATATCATGTTTAAGCAGATAGACGAGACGATCCGAATCCATCATGTAATATGTATAGATATATCTCTACGAAAACCGCTTTTTATTAAGCCTTTGGTCTTAACATGTGATAACCATTCGATAAACGTTTCTAATCGCACTCAAATGTTAGTTATGTAGTCTACATCTCTATCCTCGTATGAATCCGTAAAACGGAATTTCAACAAGAACGTATCTAAATATATCAGTGTTTATAAAACTAATTCTTAGTTAACAAAATTATTAGAATCACTTTTGTGTAAATTCTCTATTGGTGAGAACCTGTAAATGGCTCTAGCTGTAGGTTTTCCAGAGAGACTAAAAAAAATACAAAAATATACAAATACTTATGAGAAAAATGGTGCAAGTATTTTTTCTTTAATTTAAGAGAATCGAATCAGTACAATTAGGCTTTACGAGCTGCAACAAACATTTTTATGTCTGTGTTAATGTAATTACATGAGGTGGCAGTGATGTGAGAAAAGAATTCAATTTTTCTACAATGATTTATTCTTCAGAAGAAAAGCTATCTCAAAGTTGAGGCAAATCGTAGATTTAATAAAATCTGCAATTTGCCTTAAACCTTGTTCTTTCTCTGATTTCTTTTAATTTATAAGTTACTTGTTAAGTATTCAACAGTTTATTTGCAAGGCGGCTTTATTTGTTCAAGTCCGGTGTCGCCTACGGTATCTTAAAAAAAAACACCACTCGAGCTTGCCTTGGCAAAAAATCGCAAGATGAACCAGAAGCTCAGCAATTTGTTACTTCGCTTGATTCGTATATACTTATATCCGTTTAAATTTATGTATGCATGCTTTATTTAGTAGTAAATTTTTGATAAATAATAACAAAAAGTCGTAATGAATAATCGACAAAATAATATTTCCGTTCCAACAACTACTCACTATATTCTCACAGTAAAACTTTCTTATTAGGATTAATTATAATTTCAATAACAAATCAACTAATTAATTACAAAAGAAAACGAAAACAAGTTAAACTTTCTAATATCATATTAATTACAAGAACTCGCGAAACAATACAAGTTTCCTATTAGGACATTAAATAATTTCAGTAACGAAGCAATTCATTAATATACGTCATGAAAAATTGTTGATTTATTTATTATTTTAACGATAAGTTAACTTGAAGCCCCGATAGCCTAATGGTTTATGAAGTCGTGGGTTCAAATCCCGCCCGCCATTCGACTATTTTCGCTTCCCATATCCTAGCACAAGTGTTTAAGCTTCGTTGGAATGGTAAATAAAAAGTTTGCGAAACGAAGCGTTAATGAGCAAATAATATACTCGAATATTTTTTGGTCTTCTATTATCGTTCCAGCCGTCATCTTTAGTAATCATCGTCGTATTGCAACTAATTTACTACATTATATCTGAATAACTCATGACAGTCCATAAATTGATGAACACCGTATGAAATTCTCTCTGAAGAAGAATGAAGTCCTTGAATTATCTCTTTCAGGTAGACAGACAGACGCGGCGAAGGGGCTTTATTTTTAAAATTGTGCACTAATCAGCAACTACACAAATATTTAATTCAATAAATATTCTTCGTAGCAAAGTGGTTGCGTTCTACGCTTGCCAATCAGGAGACTCAAACTTGATTCCTTACTGCACGGATCAATAGTTTACAAATAGTTGTTACAATGAGTACTTCTGATTATCCCACTGTTTCATAAGTTCGTGATGCATTTTAACGTAAATACTGAGTAGACCAAAATACTGAGTTCCGTTATATATTTATGAACGATGCCGAATGCTATTGTTAGATTTTTTTCTTCACTTTGGGGTAGATGCCAGCTGAGATTTACTTTGGGGTATTTAGGGATGCGCCCATTTTTACCTGCGAAATAGTATGTACCTTTTTAGTTCAGTTGAAGTTGCGATCTAGAAGTGATTACTTGTGCATATTATACGTCAGTTTAAATATGTCTCAGCGATTGTGGTTGCTTGTGGAGTGGACGGACGAAGTCGTCTTTTCATCCTATGGGATTGTAAATTCGAATTCCTTAATTAGTGACGGTGGTAATGTACATGTTGGGAAGTTGGTTAATATCAGGAACAAACATGGCAATGGTATCCGGAAGGCGCAGATCTTGAGGATATCTGGTTAGTTAAAATGTTCAGTCTTTTATTATTTTACATTTAATTTCGATAATCATTTTCTTGATTGTACCATGAACATCAATAACCCCTGTCGTTTTTTTGTTTGTTTTATAGATAACAAGAGTTACGTTAAAGAACTTAAAACATTATTGGAACGACAAGACCAACAAGT
>DWLR01006109.1:0-10346 GCA_018246295.1 Papilio alexanor hazarajatica
TATGAGTATAGAATAGAAAATATTATAAAACTAAACATACATAAATAAATTAATATGTGGGCTTTTAAATATTCTATGGTCAACACGCATTTTTACTATTCGCGGATAAAAAAAATGCTACCCAATTCCTATATTCATGTCTAAAGGTTTCTTTATTCGCAGATCTAATCGGTTTTTATTTACTATTTTATTATTTACCTAGGGACGTATCCCCTATAATATTAATTATAATAAAATAATAATACAAATTACCATATAATAGTTATGTATTTGCGGCATAATTACGGAAAATGTACCCCGCAAATAAAGAGATTTTACTGTAAAGAGCGCCGAGTGACATTAACTGTCAACTTGTACTTTCTATTTTCTTATAAGATAAGAGATTAAGTAAATGAGAGCTTGAGGGGATTAAGCACGCTTAACCAAATAAAAAGCACACTATACTCAGCATTCCACAAACCTAAATGCTAAGAAAATAATTTAATTAGAAAAAATATAAGCAATTTCCATTAAGGAGGGAAGCTCTAAGAACTTCCCCATCCCTGAATGCTGCCAGCGCTTTCATATCATTTATTTATACCTACATTTGATTATCAGTATTAATAATAAAGTTTTAATTTCAAACGGTAGGTAGTTAGGTCCAGTTAAATTTAAAAAATCAATTCCTTCGTTTTATCTGTCTATGGATACAACGATCTCCAGTTCTCAAGCTTTAGGTTGCTTAATTTACTGGTGGTTCTACTTTATACGTTATACATTATAAACAAGTTTAACTTTATCTAAACATGTGTTCCACTATCGCAATATCGGTTTTAAGAAGAAAAAAAAGAAAATGCCGGTCATATGTGTACTTGTGGTAATAAATACATATGTAGATTCGTGTAAATATTAATATTATTTTGTTTAATTCCAGATGCTGACGCCGTTTCAGTGCCGCTATATATACTGGGCCGCGACATATAATTGTAAGCCTGTTTTTAATGCATTATTAAATGCGTCACTTTTATTATAGATGTTCTAGGCACTCATGACGAAAGGGGTATTTAAATTTTTTCGTAGGCTATACCACACAACTCCTTTTTTAACATATTAATAAAGCTATTTTGACAACTCGAAAGGGCAAGAACACAGAGCCGTTAAAATTATTTTAAAGAAAAGCTATTTTGACCAGACACATGACAGTTCGGTACTGGCATTTGAAAATCTCTATTATTTTATATCTTTACCACTGATTAACTTAGTCGGTTTATAATCCCACCAATTGTGTGATAAACTGTCCGCGTATTGAAAACTAAACGTGTCAAAACGTAAAATCAAAATAGAAATACATCGCTATTTTGAAATCCATAAATGCAATTAAGAATCGAATTGTTTTTTTTTTTTTTTTCAGAAATTTGCTGTCAAAGGCGTCTTCGAATTGAAACGGAAACTGGATGAGTGTACTATAAAAATTAAAAAAAAAAATTGTTATGAAAAATACGAGTAATTAAAAAAAGACCATAGAATTGTTACCAGATGGAGTTTTCCATATAAATTTTGACGTTCAAAAGTAAAGATAAATTTTTATAGAGTCTGTGTGTATTACACATCTAATTTTGTGGTGGTTTTTACACAATCTTACAGCGCAAACTATCATCTCTTAAATTACTTGACTGCAGGATTTTGCGAGATGTTACAGAGTCACCAATTGGTGACTTTTATGTGGCTTCGCTTTTGGGCCCCAGATTAGATATCTGGAAGTATGTAACATCTTTGACTAAGACTAAGGACTTTGCTTAGTAAAATATAGCATTTACAGGTTTTTTTATTTATAGCTGTTAGATATATTTAAGGTTAATTTTAAAGTACAATCGTAATATTTGTGAATTACCTCAAACTGACTATTATATTTGTCGCCGATCGATTGATGTACTTCCTCTGCTTATAATCGGACTAGACATGTTAAATTAGCAAATTGTTAACTGAAAGATAAAAAATAAAGTCCTAGAATGAGTCAGCTATACTTAAGAAATTGTTAATAATCTTTTATGATCATCATGTTTTTATTTTACCGTGTTATTATATCATACTTTATGATTTATATATTATTCTCTTAGCGTATTCACCGGTGATAATAATATAAGTAATTTTACACTTTGATAACCTTTTATGTAAGATATGTATGTAGCATAAATAGTTGGTAAGAGGCAATAACTACATCAATACATAGAATCCATATAAATACACAAAGAGTATATTATGATAATCATATCGCACCATATTATGTACCACGTTGCTATGCATCCAAATCCTGATTTAGTATTTTATTCTTTAAAAAAAAAAAAACATCAACGACATCATCGAAAACAGAAGTAACTATGCATAGAGAGGTAAGAATGGGCTAACAAAATATTTACTAAAACTATAAAAATGTCTATTTAAAATAAACTCGATTATATTATTTAGATTGTGACTGATATTAATTTAGTTTTTTAAAACGCTTTAAAAAAATACAGGTATCTTTCAGAATGTCAAAATATAAGGCCGGAGAAAATTTTAAAAAAATCTGATCTAGCTGTCATTTTTGTCATTTCTCTATGTTTTCACTCAGACACACAGTACACAACATTTTATAGTGTTGCTTACAATAAAAAAAAATATGGAAACAATTTTTATTATAAAGATCACTTCAAAATTTGTCACGCAAGGGCTTTTTTAAAAGATTTTGAGGGATTGATCACATTTGGTGATGGGGGGCTAGACAATATATTGATATCACCTGTTAAATTTTAAGTATTTATTTTCAAAAATCACGAAATAGTAAATAGCAGCAAACGACTGGTTAACTATACTTTCTACTATAAATATTTGGTGCTTTTAGCTTTAATTTTAAATAAATTTATAATTTTATATGCAACTGTTTTGTAGCCAACCTTTTGTATACATTTTGTATAGAATGATTGTACAAAGCAAATTTGGAAACAAGAAATTATATGACAATGAACACAATTTTTTTTTAATTTGACGAACAGCGACAAGTGGAAAATAATAACTATAATATTTTTTTTTTACAGTAGATTGATGCAGACGTTAATGGTGTGCACAAGTATCTGATATGCAATTGATCCTCTTCTCTGGTTCCATAGCTGATAGTAGAAGTTTATATTTAATAAACGGTACATCCTACGGCGATGTCACATCAAGACAGAAATACCGAAAGATATTTTTTAATGAGACTACAATTAAATTTTAAAAAGAATTTAAACTGCATTCAAGGATTGTTAAGTAAATTGCTTGTACGGGAGATGAGACCCGCGAAATGAAGAAATAAAGAACAGACATATTTTTCTAAAACGATCGAAAGGGTAAGGATCGTATTTCTTTAAATAAAGTAACAAATAAGTCAAGCGGCTGATCGGTCACCAGGACATTAATTTAGTCGTACTTGAGCACAGACGCAAAGTGACTAGCCTCTCGGTGTTTTACAGGTTGCATTTCTGGGAAGAATTGCACAAATCAATTCCCCCATCCCCCTTTTACCATCGGATGTTTAGGCACACGACAGGTCTCCATCTTTATATTGTAGATATACCGCGAATTCGAACGAAGCGTTTCAAATCTTCGCGTATATACTTCAAAGGATTGGAACCAGTTGCCAGCGTCAGTGTTTCCGTCCAATTATGACGTAAGTACCTTTAAGAGAAGAGTGGATAGGCTGTTACTAAACCAGTGTGTAACATTTTTGGACAAAATCACCACTTAACATCAGGTGGGATCGTGGTCAATCGTTACTTTATTTATAAAAAGAAGATTAAAGGAGGGCCATGAAATTTTTCATTTTTTTTTTAAATTATATTGAACAAAAATATATCGTTTATTTTAAAATTAGTGTCCATTATCTTAATAATGAACAGTGACATAACAAATACAGATTATGTGGTGAAATTTTTGTCTCCGTCTGTTTCGGTATAAGTATATATATATATATACAATACATAAAATGAGCACAAAATTAAAATATATGGGTATAAATTAATACTATAATAAAAAAGATAAATTTATGAATGTAAGTAATTTATATTAAAACAAAGATAAATAAATTCCAACCAGACGGGATTTCCTCGGTAGGGGTGACCCGAGGGCCGAGAGTTAAGAAGAAACCGGCGGATAATTAGAACGATGCAGAGAAGCACCGCTTTCTGCATTTAAGCTCGGAGCACACCTTTCCAGAGTTCCAGTCGTCTCAGATATCCGAAGAGGTTGACTGAGAAATGTACGAGGCGTCATTCTGAATGATAGGATTAAATATATCGTAAGGGAAAAGTGTGGCTTGAAAGAGGATGTCGTGACTAAAATTGTAAAAGTTATGGTTCGACAATGTTGAAAGAATAAATAAAGTCTCTCTTTATTTGACAAGGCAAATCTATGTCGCAAAAGTTTACAGTTTACATATTTTAACTGTTTAAAAATAAATGGACTTAATTTCTTCAAATTTGCAGTGTTTGAAAACAACTTTCTATGCTACAATTCTTAATTGTCTATGGTATCGAATTATGCAATAATTAAAATTGTTTTCTTTTGCAGTATTAACAGCCCAAAGTGCAATACCTTTGATCATTGGCTGTTAACTTGTTGTAAAAAAAATGTAACCAATCAAATACGAGTATTATATTTGCGATCGTTCGAGAACAAACCCAAAGCCATCCTGTACACGAGAACATTCCACTTATTTTTTAAATGGCAAGACTAAATATTAACTTCTCAGAGCGCTTAGAAATATATAAAATCTTTCTTTCAGAGTTGCGTCATCCACATGTTCTGTTTGAAGTGAAATATAAGTGAATTAATTTGTTAGGATATATAAAAATAACTTAAAAATGTTGACCGCTACGCGGGTGATGGGTCGAAAGGCCTTCCAGTGCTCTGGTTTAACTTCAGACATTTATACGCACAGGAATTTTTCAACAATTCTCAAAAGTGTAAGTATCCATTTTATTTTTAAAAACGAATGAATATCGTTTGTCACATCTTTGAACGTTTCTAAATGTATCTATATACAGTTCGATCAATACAGTATTGCTTGTAAAGATTAATACATTTTTAACCGGTTTCGTTATGTCGGCACATGTGTTTGAATTCTCTGATAAAAATCGAATAAATTTTTAATATTTTCAGGTTGCAGCGCCCACAGTTCCTATTTACCAGCGCCATGCGGTACAATACAGATACAAGTGAGTTAGAATTTTTTTAATTTCACATTATTTCGTCATAACCTAACATCGTTTCTGATGATTATTATTTAATTATTCAGACAGGTTGGATAGACTTTGGGAGGTCGTGACTCAAATGTGTATTCAATATTCTATTGCATAAGATAATGCTCATTAACTTTTTTTTATCTCGAGTAATGACATTTTTAGGTTAGATGTTGCACAAGGAGATATTTGAATTCTGTATTATTGTATCAGATTGTCTTCTAAAATTACAATAAATATGAAAAAAATAACAGCATTCTCACTAAAATTGATTTGATATACTTTAAAAACTTATAAAGTAAGAAGAGTTAAGATCTATGTTACAAATAAAGTACAATCTTCTTCTGAAAACATGGCGTAGATGAGACTCCATCATTTTATGCAAAATCACAAAAAAAAACTTCTTAGAGCGAATGTGACTATATTTTTTTTTTATATAAGAAGGTAGCAAACAAGCAAGTGGTCACATAAGTGACCGCTACCCATAGACATCTGCAACAAGCATTTGCGATTTGAAGATGCGTTGCCTATCGTTAATAGACAGAGAAGGGGATGGACAGAAAAATGGACATTTCCTTCTCCTATTCATCCCCTTTCCCATCAAATCCTCTTTCCCTTTCCACCCTTTCCTTATTAGAAAAGGTTGGGATGGGGAAGAGAACTAAAATTGGGCCTCCGGCACCTCACTTATCAGATGAAACGCAGAATAATTCTACTTGATGTGTGTCTCCTGTGAGGTCGTGTTTTTTTTTTGTAGAGGGTTAAAGTTACAAATTGTGGGTGGGTTTTATGGGAAAGAAAGGGAATGGGAAAAATGGGAGAGTTTCAACACCAATCCCATAGATAGAAAAGGCACTATTAATGACAAAGTAAAAAGAAATTGTAAAAATCATTTATTTATTTCAAATGCCATATAATCGCTTTTGCATGCGGTCTATATTCAAAGTAACACCCAAGAAACTTCTTTGCTCACTCCTTGCTTCCATGTCGCATGTCGGTGTGTCGGTTTTGCAGTCAAAATAGAAGAGAAATTTAAAAAATCTTAACTTCAAGTTCTTGCCTCCTAATTCTAAATGTGACTTTTGTGTTGGGAAAGGTACGTTCTATATAATTTTGCACCTTTGAGCGGTAGCAGTGCATGTGTGCACTGTAAACCTTTGCGGTTGGTGCTAAAGTAATGATTGGATAATTTTATGCTCTATGATAATTAGCCATAGAGCAATTTTAGGCAATCAACAGTTTTATTATATTTCAAAATACAATATTACCACCACCACCACCTCAGCCTATGATCGTCCACTGCTGGACATAGGCCTCCCCCATTGATAACATCATAGGGGAGAAATGTGCCATAATCGTCACGCTTGGCAGACGGATTGGCGATCGCAGTATGTTCCACCATACTAAGAAAAGGACGCTGAATTGTTGAGCTAACCCTATTAAATTAAGAACATAGGGAGATGATAGTCTAGAGTTTATTAATACTAGTGCACTTATAATAGTAAAAAATTACAAAACATAACCAATACTAGTAAAAAATTTAAGTGCACTAGTATCTCGGACTGCACTAGTATCGGATCTCATAGTGTAATTTATTCTATTTAAAAAGTTACTGTTTATTGCCAAACATTTCATTTTATACTACAGTTAATTTATTTATTAACAAAAAAATGTACTTTGATGTAAACACAAATAAAAACAGTTATGGAATTACAAATAGTCCTTGCACCTTATGGCTTTGCCTGTATCGTTTGGTAACAATTTTTTTAGAAAAGAATTTATAAAAATTTAAAAACAAAAGTGAAATTAAAGTAACAGTTAATATTAAAACATCTATAAAACTAGAAAATTAAATGAATTAATTCACTTTTTACAGAAGCTTCTCTGACTCCTCGTAATGTAATGAAAGAAGGAAATTACAAATAAAAAAAATTGCTTATGAAAGAAAAACAAATGCTATATTTTTAAATATACACAATGATTATTTTATTCTATATAGCTTAAAAATAAGGTTGATTTTGATTGATTCTTTTTGTATCTGACAGCTCAATAATTTAAGGTTATAGGCTATTTAACACCACAGTGTGACCCTAAGTAGTTTACGATTTACGCTGCTGCCAGTAAAACCGAAGTGCACAGCTTGGCAAGTTATAGACAAGCATCCTTTGTTACACAGGTCGGAAGGGGTTCGCGGTGCAGTCATCGGTATTGATCTGGGCACCACCAACTCATGTGTCGCAGTCATGGAGGGAAAGACACCCAGGGTAAGATTTATTTAGACTCAGGATATGCGCTACTAGTGAATATTATTATTTTTAGGCATTATTAACAAATATGAATAAATGTGCTAGTACTCAGTATTAAAAATTATGCGAATCATGCATTTAAGCATATGCAAGCTTAAATCTGTAGTAATTTAATTTTAGTTTTTAAGTAAGTATTTAATTACAATGTATTGGATTACCAAAACAAAAATGTCTTGCTACGAAAAAACTGGCAATTATTATGAATAGAAAGGAACCAAATGTAATATTTATAAATCTCAACTTGGGCCAACTTTTTAAATAAGCTGCCATGAGTAGTACCATAAGTTTTTTTTAAAATTTTATGAACTAAGTTTATTGACATTGTTTTTTTAAAGCATGATCAAACTACCATAAATTATGATAAGCAAATAATGTTTTTCCGCTCAATGTGTAACTGTAATTAATAGCTAGGACATTAATTTTGATTAGAATTTATTTGATTGCATTAGTGGAAGAATAACAAAGTATAGAATGACGATTTTTAACATTTTAAAATCTATAGTAATTGCCAAGTGGGATGATTTTTTTTTATTATTTTGCCCGGGAACCGGTAACTCCTGTCACCTTCTGCCTGCTTAACTAAGTTTGAGGCCATCCCTGTTTATTAAGATGTTTTAAATGTTTGCACCGACGATCAGTTGTCTCGTTTATACGCTACAATTTTTGCAGTGGTGCGAGAGAGACGCACGGCACCAGCTAGCCACGGTCACTACCGCCGGCTTTCCTAGATACCATGCTACATTTTTATTGCATTTTAGTAATTTTTACTATTATTGAAAAAAAAATTAACAACACGTTCCCGCCAGTACATAGAGGGCTGTCTCATGGGATGGCTTGTACCACTGGTGGTACATACATAATAGTCAATTGTCATTCTCCACAGCACCATCCGATGGGACAAGCTATGAATTTTACAGCCGTCAAATGCCTAGAACTAGAAATAAGGCGGGAACGTGTGAAGCACATGTAATGTTGAGAATAATCTTTGTTACTTTATTTCATTTGATTGATAGTTTTTTTTTTTTTTTCGATTTTGTCGCTTTTATTCCCAACGTATCAAGTACTTTACAGCACTTTATGGGTAAGGAGGCGGTGCTGAGACAGTTATATTTATGAATATATACAAATGTTTACTACAGGTTGTGGAAAACAGTGAAGGTTCTAGAACCACGCCATCCCATGTTGCCTTCACCAAAGACGGTGAGAGGTTGGTGGGCATGCCGGCCAAGCGTCAAGCGGTCACCAACAGTGGGAACACGTTTTATGCGACCAAAAGACTGATTGGACGACGATTCGACGACCCAGAAGTACAGAAGGACATGAAGAATCTCTCCTATAAAGTTGTCAGAGCTTCAAATGGTGACGCTTGGGTTCAAGGTACGTTGGAAAGTTAAATTATTGTAATAAAAAATTTGAAGGTTAAATTTATGGTTTATTCCAATTATCTATGGTTAGTGAACAAACGAACGTCAACATACACAGTAATTACACTATTGTCATCAGAAATTCTGTGATTTTGTGGGAATTGGGAGATTAAGTTGTTTTCTGAAAATAATTTCGAATTTATTAAGTTTAGATCTGGAGTTGGGATAAAAGGATAAATTTTTGCAAGGTTCACAAGTAGACAAATGCATTATTTGAACGTGTTGTAGTCTGGTCCCTTACCCATTAGGCTATTGGCACTTTTTAATATAGAGTTTACCACATTTTGTTCACCTGGGCGATGTTATATTCGCCTAAGGCTTATATCACCTGGTTTCTAAAAATGGAATAGAGTGTAAACTATAACGTCACTCGATTTATCGACAAACTCCCTAAAACGTCGAAGTTGCTTGACTTTGGTTGGTTTACCTTGTTTTGTATACAATAATACACTATATAGCGTCACACTCTATATAACGGCAATACGGCATTACAAATTGATAAGAACTGCAGCCTTGTACGTTTTTTTTGTTTGCTGCGTTTTCTTCGACTGACGTACCAAAGATTCTAAGAAATTTTGTCTTTTGATTTTGTTTGATGAACACAATACAATAAAAATAAAATATTGGAGTGGCAAGAACATCGGACTATACGCAATAAGTGTTGTTATTTGTATGAATAATTATATTCGTGTGTAAAATGTCGACTGTATTAGTAAATACATATTATTATAGAATAGTTAAAATAATATTTTCCTCTCCATTTAACGACCACTCTCTATAAAATCGCAAAATGCGCAGTCCCTTTAAGTGTCGTTATATAGAGTTTACACTGTATGTGTTATTTATTTAGTAACTTGTATGCTAGTATGAGACCAATTTTATGGTATATTCCAACTGAAGACCTAAACTTTGTAGAGAAACGATAAACCTCACCATTTACTTTGAATATCGTATATTTTAGTATAATTGCCGCCAATTTTTCTCACATTACCTTATAAAATTGTCTGACAATTACAACGAAATTATAACATTTCTAAATATTAGAAATGTTATAATTTAAAAAAATATATAGAAATAAAGAAAATATTTAATGGTCGCCTTTCGTAGATATTATACACTTAGCACTGTGATCAGCTGTCTCGTTCCTACGTTTCAGCTTTTGCAGCAGTGCGAGAGAGACGCGCGGCACCAGCTAGCCATGGTCCATACCACTGGCTTTCCTAGATACCACGCTACATTGCATTGTTAAAATGTTTTATTTACATATTAATACATATAAAGAGTAACCGCCTTATTACAAAAAAATTCAACAACCATGGTTTAAACCCGAACTACGTAGTCTAGCTTAATCTCTAAAACCATGGTCTAAATGAATCCGTATT
>DWLR01006110.1:0-10346 GCA_018246295.1 Papilio alexanor hazarajatica
TACTGCGATCGCCAACCCGCCTGCCAAGCGTGACGATTATGGCACATTTCCCCCCAATGATGTTATCAATGGGGGAGACCTATGTCTAGCAGTGGAAGATCATAGGCTGAGGTTCTTCGATCTTCGAAACTACCAATTTATAATAAATTTAATCCGACTTGTAATTTGTAATCTACGAGTACATACATAAGTATATAATATATGTTTTATATTATTGTTTATCATGCTATATAAAGTTTTACCTAGAGACCTATTGAACCATTTCGTAGAAGGATTAGTCGCGACGGAGTACTTGGCAGCTCTATCAGCCGCTAGGCGCCAGCAATCGCCTGCGCGAGATAACACGCACGTGTGTGATTGCTTATCACTGATAGCGACTGTGTAACTGCAGGAAGTGAAGAACTACGTGCTTTGGACGGTTTAATTTTAAATTTTATTAACGTTGCAGTTCTACGCTTTTGAGTATCTAAGTTACCTAGCTTAGCGATTAGAGCATCCAGTTTGTTAATAGACACGCATGTACTAAAGTTAGTACTTTACATAAATCGCAAATATCTTTGGATCTTAACTATTTTAATTGTAATGCGATAGGCATTCATAATGTCATAATTGGGTTCTAATAAGCTGTGTGAAAACCATATATCAACGCTCATTTCCTTCATCATGACCAATTTGAGAGTTTTTTTTGCTCTTGTCTGTAGAGCAATTTATATTCCTTCCTGCATTGAGCCTTCTTTTTGACTTCTTGATACGATACGTCGTTTTTTTCTCTTTTACTTATCCCATCTTAGTCTATTTAAATTTATTACGAGATTACATATTTTTACACCGTTTTTCATTACACCGTTGTTGTATTATCTGTTTATCATATTTTGAGATCAATACCCCTCACAGGTGCGGCGTTATAATCTAATGAATTATGTACGTAACGCTAATTGAAAATATTCAGCTATCTTTACAAAAAATGCTTATAAAAAGTGATAGTGTTTTAGTTAGTGTTGTTGAGATAAATAAACTTCATACATCATTCTGGAGTATAGATTTTATTATTTTTATAAAATATTACCAGATTGTTGTAATTAATTCTCTATTATTTCTTGTAACTGTTCCAACTAAGTTTAAAAACTTGTGCCAGGAAATAGTTCATGACAATAGTCAAATGCCGGTATTCGAATCCACTACCTCACAATAATTAATCCGTACCCTTAACCATTATTGACGCTTCAGATATACCAAAGAACTGATTAAGGTTGCATGAATGCACTGAATGAAGGCGAATTAAAAAGACCGATCTTTGTATCGATTAACTTAAAGTATAACGATATTTGTGGATGTCGGTGAACCTTGTGAAATTAGTGGCGTCGGTTCTCGATGACGCAGAAACAGATGACGCCAACGATCGGGAGCGTGTCCTATGTCCCCCTCAATATCCGACACACCTGCTACCAGAAGCAGGCGTAGGCTGCAGCAGTACCCAAATCGAAGAATTAATCCAACCAAGTGAACTGGAACTTATATGAGCGGAGACAAATTTTATGTATTTTCTGCTATTTCATAATATCATGTTAAATACCTTATGTAAGTATATTCTCGAGGCGGGTTGGCGTCAGGCGTTGGCCGGCCGTAAAACTATAGCCAAAACCAGTCGCAGTATGGACTACAGTAGAGTCCAGGATATATGGAAGAGTAGTTCATAATGAGGGCAGCGAGATAATAACAATATTTGTCGCCTTAACTAATATAGCTTGTATTTGGTAGTAGCTTGAGACCGGTAAAATAATACGACTTAAGCTGTTGAGCTGAAGCTAAGCGTCTGAGTTTTGTTTGACGAGTGGGGATTCTAATTCTAATTCTTTTACTTTTCCTGTCTATCTCTAGCTCTGTTTCAAGTAAAGACTCGTGACCGATCTATTCGTTAAGCGGAATGATAACAATTTTAATAATTTTTATATTTCACATCTGTTACAACATGTCTCTTCCAGTAGTTGCAACAGCATTTGTGTACTAAGCTGTCCAAAGAAAGTTGACACTTAGACATTCAGCGACTTAACAAATACACGACATTTCAAAACAAACGTTTTATGCACACATCACAAACTGGGTTAATCATATTATGATAAGATAGCTTGATAACAGCCCATCGTAGAGTGCAAATGAAAATGAACTTACTCCTAATATTTTTTGAGTACAAAACTAATTGACTTGTGTCTACTTTCGGTGGATTTCATGCTATCTATAGCTCACATATATACGAGATATGAATCTAAATAAAAACGGTTCATGATACCGTCGAATGTCACGTGACGGGGTGTGTCTTTATATTTTGCCGGTTGGTTTTTAGGTATCTACAATGTCTATACTATTTTAATTACATTGGTAATAAAATTTATACTGCTGTAATGCCTATCCTATCTACCATATTGTTAACATTTCTATTTATAACATATATCCTAGATTTGATTACATTTTTTAAAATCGTATAGTGAGGGATCACAAAAAGATTATTCATTCTATTCTTATAAAAAATTGTTTTTTTTCTTTGCTATTGTCATCAATTTTCTAATGCAATTTTATTAACTTTTAGATGGTCAAAACCAAATATTACTTGTATGATGTTCGACTTTTATACGTATTACTACTACGACTAACTTAAATGTTCAGTTTAAAAAAACTTTTATAAGTTTTTTTCTTCTTTCTGGAATCCTTAGGAATCGTAACTTGTTGTTTTTGTTGGATTTTTTGCCCGACTGACAGGAGGGGAATGTTTTTCACGGGTATGTATATATCTATGCATATATATGACCATTGTGACAATTGTAGTCTGAACGGCTTGACCGATTTTGAAAAGTGAGGTCATTTTGAAGAATGAGTGTGTCATTCAATTAGTATTCTTCTCCGAGGTGTCATAGAGGTATAGTCAGGTTTATCGTTTTTTGTTTTTAATTAATTATTGTACTACCAACAATTGAGGATGAAGTATGGACTAACACTGTCGGTTCATACAACACGTAGCATGTGATAAGGCGCCAAGTGATAATGTGAGATAAACTAAGAATGTTAGCGAGGTCGCGGATCGGGAAGTACTCGATATCAATAATTAAGCTCTTTGGTGACAATCTTAACAATTAACCTTCTACGTGAGAATCAGTTGTATTTTTTTGATGTACTGTCTTCCGTTTTACTGTTTATTTTTATATGTAGATTCCAATGATGCTTATTAATAATCAACTGTGCCTTGCAATTAAGTGTTAAAAAACGTAGTGTACATAAAATTATTATGGAAAACTAGCGCGTATCATTTTTCAACTACATAGCCACTTAATTATTAAGTAACAATGACTCAGTGGCAACCGCGCTGTTCTGCGCGGACGCATCGTCCGCGTTCGCCTGCCGCACGGCCACGGAGATGACGGCTGCATTTTCTGCGACCTCCTACTTTCAACCTTGATACTGCTAGGTGTGGACATATCGAATAGAACAACAATGGAACGGACATAAACACATACATACATACCTGTGATAAATATTACCCTCTTGTCAGTCAGGCAAAAAGGTTTCCATCCTATCCTTAATTCCCTGTCGACGATAATAACGTGATTTATCTTCGCCTTGTCTGAAATACATTGCAGTAATTCTACTACGGCTCAAAATTTTTGATTCAAATAAAAGTCAGTGCAGATTCATTGGAACAAAAAGAAAAGAACTTAAAATTATTGCTTACACACAACGGTCATATTATATAAAGTCAATGTTCTAATCTTGGCGTCGTATTTTACGCCGTTTTACCCTTCTCATGACATTACGAGGCAAAAAATTGTTTAGCAAATCAAAATTTTACGTGCACCTTTTGGATGTCATTCGTGCGCTACCGAAACATAAACACAGTGCAAATAAAAAGACGAGCGAACATGCGTGTTTGCACTAAATTAGTGATGACGCCCGCGCAAGTTTCCCACAGCTATCCTTGCTGTACGGTCGGCAAGATAAGTTATTATTTTCTCTATTTTTGACCTTCTCTTGCCTAAACGGGTGGACCGATTTTGAAGAGTGAGGTTGTCATTCGATTTGTATTTTTCCTGGGATTGGCATAGGGTGCAATCAATCAAGTTTATTGATTTCTTAAATTAACTGCTAGTTAGTTTTATTGTCTAATTAATAATTAATGTTAAAAGTCAATTGTAATGGTATTTAGATGACTGTTTATTTTTTACCTTTAGGCTTGAGCTTCACATTTCTATTTCAACGAGTCAAGATTCGGCCTATTTCCAGCGAACAGTCTCCTGGCAACGGTTCCGGTTGAGTCGTGCTTTCAGTTTTCACATTTCTGTTACGAATTCACGCACTGTCAAGTAATAAGTAACGTAGACAATAGAAAGCGTTTATTAGCGGTTTTTTAAGAGTACATGAAATTAGAATAAGAAAAAATAACAGTATTACGATGTGGTTTTTAAGATTAAAAAGTGACAAAAAAATCATTAAGGAATCTCAGACGTTCACTATCATTTTTAGGCAAGAATAATGTAAAAAAATAAGGTTTTTTTTTATTAAAACAACCAATGGTTACACACCCATCGCCAAATGTTAAGAATGAATTGAATCAAATAATTATTTCATGTATAAGTCGGGGAAATTTATTGTCTGTTTTTTTTTATCCCCACGTCATTACATACCATTAGGTGGGATTGTTATTAAAGTTAATTATTCATAAAGAAATCAAACCTTGTGACTTTTAATATGTAAATAGATATTATACGAAATGTTTTTGCGATTCGTACTAAGACAGGATGTTATTTCGTCTCTCAGTTAGTTCGCAAATAAAGTAAAACCGTCGAGAGTAATGAATGCTCGCTCATTTGCAATTCACATTGTCTCTACGGGCAGACGCGCAGGCACTTGCCGGGCACGCACTTGCCGGGCACGCACTTGCCGCTTTATGTGAGTACATACCGATGCCACGGGGTCCCTATCCTCGGTACAATGCTACATAACTTCGGCCTTACGTCAGAAGCGCTCGCATTCGATGATCTTAACAGCCGCAATGTCTGACAAGTACAAGTAATTAATAATTTTACAATGAAGAAGGAAGACTTAGATTTAAATAAAAATGAGATATTTCGATTATAGGAGAAAGCGCTTAACTTTAAGAGTTAACCAGGCCTTGCCCGCTTTGAACTTAATAAACTTAAAAATTACCTAAACCTTTGTTGATTAAATTTAATTTTGACATGGACTAGATTTGATAATATTTCAGTCTAGGCTACAGTCACATTTCTGTAAATAACCCGAATATGCCTCGGAGACAAATTCATTAGGACGTGATTCGACATCTACAAATAGTCACGCACTCTGAAATGACGAAACAACGCTGCGTGAATATTTTCTTTTTTCACAAAAGTCACGTGCTTTCTGTGCGTTACGCATTTTCTATGTAAACAAGAGTTGCGAATAATAGAAATTAAATATGTAAAGTCGACGCGTAAAGTTCTAATTTGAACCTAAATAACAAACGCTAATTGTAAACTAACTAAATAGATATTTGTAATATGAGAATACTATCAAATTGGGCACAATAAACTCTAGCTTATTGACTTTTTTTTAAATTTCAAGATGGAATCTTGGAGACAATATCCTAACCCTCAAGTCGTGATTGACTGTGTGGCACTTGGCCTCTAATCAGGCTTATAACACACTATCGTCACGTTACGTAACTTGTGACATATGGGGCGACGACTTAGCTTCATCGAGGCTACTGAACGACAAGTTTTATAATGTATAATTTTATAATATATAATGTATAAACTGATGCTTGACTACAATTACATCTAATCGCCAGTTTAGTATTAACCTATCCCTCCTATTTTGAAGATGTCCTAAATCGTAGGTAAGGAGAAACACTGACGCAGGCGCCTTGTTCTAATCCTTTGCTATAATAAGTGAAGATTAAAAACGCTTCGATCAAATGATATATAACTATATCTATATATACATCTTCGAGACAGATTATAAGTCGAACTAACATAAATTTTCATCGTTTATACTGTCTTGCATAGTCAGCAAGCAATTCTACGGTATCTGAACATTCCCTTTCTTGATAAAGTAACATTGTAGTTCAGAAAGAAATTGGGGTTTATGTATTATCGGACAACATACACCGGGAAACAAGTAACTCACTTCTAGGAAAGTTAGTTCGTTTCACTCATAATTTTGACGAGCGAAACTTTCCGGAGCGTGTTCACATTCGCACACAAATCGCGCGGTTTTACGGCCGTGTGAAGACACTTCGAGTTTCAGGGCAGTTTCTCATGCGACTTTATCGTTCTAATGTTTTTAGAACTTAGTTATTTTTTTACTAAAATAGACGACTGATAAATTATTAAGGAAATTTTTTACGACCTTATCTATTGATATTACGTCTGGTTTGGGGGGAAGACTACTAAGATATTTGTTTATATGAAAAAGCAATCAAGCATTGGCATTGAAAGAGAAGATGGAAGGCAAAAAAAAATCGAACTAACAGACTCACTTCTGCAACGTATCTCTTAATTCTGAAATAAATAGAATCGGTAACATTTCCCTGTTGTATATAAGATTCCTTGATCCGTGGTCAAGGCAAACATTGTCCAAATATAACATAGGCTTTAAAAGTTCACTGTTAATTCTTAGATTATTTTAAAAATATCTAAGTCGATAATATTTTTAAATGAGTTATTGCTGTTAACAATCTTACAAATTATGCATGTATCACGCATGTTGAATGTAAGTCTATGTAACATGTTAAATGTCGATGATATTTAAACATTTAATTCTAATCTACCATTTGTTTAAACACTATTTTAAAAATATTAGACATTATTTATCACATGTTTATTTTGGATTAGCAAGCTCACAAGCGACCGCTGGGCTAAATTTAATTACGTATTTAACAAATAAAGCTTCTTCACACTAGCGTTCAAGTCGCTGCGTCAAAATGCGTGTTTTTTTTTAATTTAAAAATTATTATTTTTTGTTTTAAGGGCTAATAAGATAATAACTATTGCATTAGGGATGTGATATATCTGAGTGACCGAGAACAGCACTGCCGTCCGTTTGTATATAATTATAACGTACTGTGTAACGATTTTTACGATTTACAATTATTGATAATTCCATCTATACTTCGACTTTATTTTTTTGGTAGGATATGATGTTGTTTCCATTCTCTTCTCCCCCTTTTCTTTTAATTTCATCCCTTGGTTTTGACCGATTCAAATTTATATCCGAACAGATTTTTACTAAGTACTGGTTATCGACGGACCGGTTGGCGCGGTTGATAAGATGCTCGCGTTTCATGCTGCAGGTCGTGGGTTCGATTCCCACCCTGGGTGGGAAACAAACATTTGTCTGCACGAACATGTCTGTTTGTCTTGTGTCTGGATGTAAAGACCACCGGATGGCCAACCCGTCATTTCCTCCCAATGATGCGATCAATGGGGGAAGCCTAAGTCCAGTAGTGGACGATCATAGACTGAGATGGATGAGAGGGAATAATACTGTTTAGTATGTAGTCGACCTAACGTTAAAGGGCCGACGTTCCTCAAACGATTGCCAAGTTATTTTTTACGTGTCATTGCCCTGCGTCTGAGTGAGACTTCACTCATTAGACAAAATGTTAATAATGGTTAAGAGATTTATGGGAAAAAGAAATAAATGAACATATGGTATTAAATATATTTAAAATAGCAACACCTCCGAATTCTTTCCGTTGCTTCTTTTCCCAGCACCTACTTTCTTAAGTGGATGAAATACTTTTTAATGCTTCTACTTCTATATTATATTCCAGGCACTATCGAGAATGGTTGGTAATGCGTACATAATTTTCAAAAAGGTTTCTAAAAGAACAGTTAATTTTAGAATGTCAACCTTCACGCTGTATACCGAATAAATGAGAATCAATCAAAACATCCTTCCCCAGTAAATCACCCTTATTACAACATTTTAACTCAAATACTTACAAATTAAGAGCTACCGAAATAATATATACATATATATATGTATATATACAATGAACCAAAGTTACGATTTTCGTTAGATGGTTTAACGAAAATCGTAACTTTTACCTGGGTTTCAATACGATGTTAAGTTCACTATCCATTTACGTGCAGTCGGCGTTCATTTGAGTACGTTCGCGAATTCCCGCATTAACATCTGACCCACTGACTGCAGTGAGTCAGCCAGTGAGTGGGAATCAAATTCGTATTAGACCTTTTCTGGCACGGTTTACTATGAGCTTTTCGCTGCGGTTATTAATGTGCCCAAATTTATTTACAGTAATGTTGTATTTTAAATTTAGAACCGCTGTCATAATTCATTTAAAATGTTCAATTCGTTTGCTGTTGATGAACCGAGAAGCCAGTTTGTTAGCTAACTCCCGTTCAATGGATTGGATTGGATCTATCCAATGAGAGGTGTTGAAATGTTTATCGTTTTAGTTGTACATCTTACGTCTTTAAAGACTATCGGCACACATGCGATTCTTTGATTGCCACTCTAGTCCTAAGCCAACTGAATTTTGAGAATTTAAAACTTTATCATTTTTCATTGCGTCTCGATAAAGAATCGCAAACGAGTACACCGTTCATTACGTTTCTTTTAGTGAGCTCGTGTGGTACCCAAATATTGAGCTTTTTTGTGTACTCAGCTTTATTCAAATGGGTCAAAATTGTTTTTTTGACAATTGCCAGTTCTTCAACTATGTCCTAAGCTATGCAGTCTTGCTACATTTTTAAAAATGACGTTTATTTTATCCGTTACAGGGCGACCAGAGCAAGGTGCATTCTTGACATAAAAATTGGATTGGAAACGCTCGAAACCAACTCTGTATTATTCTTACTAACACATAATTAGGTCCATAAACGTCAAATTTTTTGCGGGTTGTGTTGCTTTTTTTCCTTTTTATAATGAAATCTTAAAATGTATACAATTTATTCATTAGATTCACTCATTTTGATAGATAGAAAAACAATTAAAAAATAGATGGAAACAACATTTTACTAATTCGTTTCTTTTTTTTTTAAATATAACTTTTTTAATGTCACCAAACCAGCTAGATACAAATAGTACAGCAAAAGAGATTTTATTACTAGTTTATACATACTGTATGCGAAAAGACTTTTTCCCCGACTTAATATAAGCATAACAATATGGGTGTGCGCTTATAAGAAGATTTATGATGGCGGATTGCTTTGTGCTTCGCCTAAAATCTTCGTAAACTTCGCCTTTTATTATTGTAATAGTGTTCCGATAGTTTTATTTATTTATTATTTGTAACACAAGTACAAGAGCATTGCATGTTTCCATCCATGATATTCCCTTGTTAAGAAAACATTTTTAGTTTCATTCGGTTATCTATCGATCAGAACGCGCAACATATTTTTATGTGAAGGTTTCGGCAATGCGAACTCACTGTTAGTAAAACAACCACACAACAACAACTGCTGATTTTAGCAATGTAAAGCTATGTGCAAGGTATGTATGTTAGGCAGTTATTTGTTTCTCAAAGTGAGCGACATTTTGTTTTATTATATGCAGTGTTCCCCGATTTCCCATAATGTAACTTTTTGACAGAGTGCAGTAAAATAAATGATTACTTTTTTACTGTATTTTCGAATTGTACATGCAGTGGACGGTATACCAAAAAATTGCCAATTACTGGTTTAAAGTATTTGTACTTATAAAACGCCGAATGTCACTGGGTAAGCAATAGGCATGATTTGACAATAATGATCTGATAGCCTCATTTTATTAATTTCCATTAGTAAGCATGATCAGCTAAACGATTAAAAACAAGACAGTACAGATGAGGTTGCAATTATTGTATTGAACTATGAAATAGGCTGATTTATAATAACTAAAAGTAATTAATATTAAGTTATTGAAACAAAGACACAACACATCAAAGAAAATAAAGTCATGTCAACTGAGCTGATTTTTATTTAAAAAAAATGACATTGAATATGATAAAAATAATGAAAAAGCAAACCACAAAATTTCGGTTACTATATAAAATATACCATAATTTTTTAATATTTCACTAACAACATAGTAAAACATTGCCGTGTACTCGCTGATAGAACAGCTCTCCATTGGTGAAAGAAATTTTGAAATCAGTTCAGTAGTTTTTGAGGTTATTCCGAAGAAACAATCAAATCTTTTGTCCTCATAATATTAGTATAAACACTTATCGTCGTCGCTTCAGCCAACAGTCATTAACTGCTGGACGTAGGCCTAACTCAATGATCGCCATTAAAGTCTGTCTCCTGCTGCCCTTGTCGCTGGATTCCACAACATTTATACAATTCTCAAATTTA
>DWLR01006111.1:0-10346 GCA_018246295.1 Papilio alexanor hazarajatica
TTATGGCACATTTTCCCCCCAATGATGTTATCAATGGGGGAGGCCTATGTCCAGCAGTGGACGATCATAGGCTGAGGAGGTGGAGGTGGAATACCAATAAAGACTATCGGAAAATATTAGCGATCGCCCTGACTTCACACGTTTAATGGAGCGTATATGCCAATGTTTTTCTGTCATAATGTTGTACTTCTGTACTTGTGTAAATCATAGTCGCATTTCAGCTGATACAGAAAAGCTTAATCATGCTCGTATAACGGAGACTATCTCGTCCCTTAACCCTTCAGTAGTCTGAGTGAAGCTTCTAACATTAAAATTTTATTATTTTATACTGAGTTGTTGCTTTGCGTTACTTTTAAATGCGTCTCATTTAATATGCAATAGTTATTTCGATGAACCAATAAATACGTCTGACTATGAGAATATAAATCAAATAAAAAGTCACTTTTTAAAATCGATTCATCCGGTTAGGCATATAGGAGGTCACAAAGGAACATACATAAATACATGCCCGCGAAAACCATTGTCGTTGAACCATTGTTGTTAACGGGTTGGGGAAAGTCACTTATACTGTGGCGAACTGTTACTAGAATATTTTATTGTTATCGGCCTTCAATATTATTGTGAATAAGTATTAATAATAACGAATATCGAGATATATTGTTATTCCGCTAACGTTAAAAGTTTACATTAGTCTAAAACGATTTTATTCATTTCTTAAACATCATTATGCTGGGATTACGTTATGTAACGATTTTACTATTCATCTCAAATAGCGTTTTACTATTGTACAACTTAAAAGGCGGCACTAATTTGCTTCAGAGCAATTTCCTTCGTCGTTCAGGTTAAAAGCTCTGCATCCGGCCATTGACGTATAAAACTAGTCTTGGTCAAAGAAATGTTTCAATCTAGGAATTTTAATTTCGCAATTTTACATTTTTTTTTACGAAATACAAAACTAGAAGTCCAAAAAAGATTTGAAAAAGCTTTTGCTTAAATTTAACTTATTTAAAATTGACTTGAAAACGTTTTGCTTTGGGTTTGAAAGAATTTATTGATATTAAATTTTCTTCATTAATCTCCATTAAACATTTTATTACTGCTTATTTTAAAGACAATATGCTTTACTCGTGTTTCATAAACGGAATATATAAAAGAAATATAGACTAACTATAATTTGATAGGAAAATACGGCGATGTTTGAAAGATCGAGTAACATTATATTATAAAGGAAAATAAGCTTTTTGTTTGGTACATTAATGTGTTTCTGTTCTCTCCATCTTATCTGTTTATTCTGCAAAAAATTAAGCATCTCTCGCTAAAACGCATCGTTATATTAGTAGAAAACTATTCTCGACCAAACCTACATAACACCACAAGTACATTAACTATTTAGATGTAGTTAAATGCGCCTAAATATAAAGATCGACATTACAATACGGCTCTCCTCATTTAATATACGGAGATTCATTTTAAAATAAAAAAATATACCCACGGTTCACAGACAGCCAACCTAACATTACACAGTCGCAGGAAAATGCAAGTATAAATAATATGTGTACAATAGACTATTCACTACACAACCTCGGTGGAACACTTAATATAAGACCTAGTTCCAATTTTGGCGGCCTAAATAATTACTTTCATCAATTTTCCCCTCACTTGATAAGTGAGACGAATGGAACCGAGGGTTACTTTTCATTTGCTTTGAGGAAGATTTACTGTTGTCAAATTATAGAACATTACTCTGAATTTATTTAAGTTAGACTTCACCTTTATACAACAAGAGAAGTTTGTTTTGATGAGACAGGAGACAATAAACTGCTGACTGTATAATAAGAAAGCATTTAAAAACAATGTCATATTTCGCTCCACTTGTACGCTCACTCTCACTATCACTTTTACGGATCCAGACGCTCAATTTTTTTTTATTAGAAACAGTCTTAATTTCCTATTTTATTTCATATTTAGAACTATTAGTCTAGAGAACCAGATGTTTTCTTAACTTTTAATGGATGAATGGATTTCTTGTGTAAAATAGATTATTTTAGGTTAGGCTCAGGTTAGCTTTTTAATAGGAACTAACAATTTATTTAATCAAGTAAATGTTTGCTTTAGCGAAGGATTGTAAGTATTTTTTGGTTCGTATTTCAAAATTATATCACAATTTTTGATGATTTAGAAAATAATGTAGTTAATATAAATTGTATAAATGTGAAAATTGCTCCCAGCAACAAACCATCAATTAAAATATATCTAAAATTATAACAGCTTTGAAACATGATGATTTTAATATCTATTATTTTCTCCGGCAAAATATAAAGCAATCAATCATGTCTGAGCATGATTGTCGTAAAGACGAAATTGATATCAAGCCAGTGATTAATGAGCGAGGGTCAATGCTGACGTCTGTGCACAAAACCGGCATTTATTAATAAATAGTTTTTTTGGTCATGTCAGTTTTAATACTTTCAAAGAAAGTATAAAACATTTGCTCACGAATTCACTCATAAAATTAGTCAACCGAAGCAAATGCTAACCGTTGTCCTACATGTACGACAAATGCGAGAAGGTAACGCGATACACGTCTCGAAAATGTCAAATAGTAGTTTCATGTGTTTGTTTCCTGCCTTGTCGCGATAACCGCGTTGCCGTTCCCGCTCATGGTAGACAACACACCTTACAAGTATTGGATTTTCTCTAATATTATTCCTACATATTAAACAAAGCCCCCTTACCACGTCTGAACGCGATAAACTAAAAAACAGAACTGATACCTTGTTCATCAATAGATGGAATGAAAATAGGAATTTTCAAGTGAATTCATCTCTTAACATTGTTCGGCATTATTGCCAAATTTAATTTGTTTTTATTCAATTTAAAGCATTGTCGAAAAGCATTAACTGATAAATATATACACTTTTTGTATTTTAAATGTATACCAGCACAGGAAAGAAGTAGTTTTTGACAAACTATTTACAGGACTTACAACAAACACGTTTTAGTAACAATTTTCGTAGTTTTGGCTACTTTAATTTATTTACACAAGGACGTAGGCAAGTCTCCTACTGTTTTTATACTGTAAATAATACCCTAAAAAGAGATATACTTGGAGTGAAGAATTGAATAAGTTTCACTACTTAAAACTTTGTAGACAATGGAAACAAAGCCATTAGAAACAGAATAAGAGACGTTTTTCAATGTCGCTACAGTGCTATCTTACATACTAATGGACCATTAGTGATCACTACGTGTTACATTTATTATTTTAATAAAATAAAGTGTAATAAACTATTCGCGAAATTTATTTTATTTCTGAGAAATACATGGTCTGTTGACAAATAAAAGTTGGGACATTAGTTCTGTCCCAAGACAAACCTAAGCAAATATATGTATAATAATTTATCTTTATTTTTTACGATTGAAATGAAGAAAAACAATAATTCAATGATTATAATTAAGAACACAGAAATTGTGTAATGTAGCTGTCTTACATCCTTAGAAATATTTTAGCTATCAACGCATTAATATTTTTTTGTTTTTTAAGTTTATTAAATATTCACAAATGGAACTGTCGTCTTATGGATGTATTGACTAGCGAGACTTTCAATATAAAAATATAGTTTGTTTTAACATGTTTTTTCTCGATTACTCTAATCATTAAGAAATACATTGTATTGGAAAGACCATAAAATTTTACCTTAATCTTGGTTAAAAGAGGATACCGATGTATGTAAAGTGTACATTTATTAACTTAAGATGACAGATTGTATTGTATATAAATTATAAGGATTAATTATGAAACCTTCAGCTAATTTAGTGTAACGCTCGCAGTAAAATGATATAAACTAGGTTCCAGAAATGTACTCCGCGCCATTTGATGCTATATTGGCACACCGAGATAGGTATGGCAGTATTTCTAACAGCTTCTTCTACATCCACACATCTACGCATGCTGGTCAGTTACGGGCACTCCTTATAACGCTTTTTAAAAAGGTGATCTAAGGCTTACTTAATGGTAAATGTTATATTTTTATCTAATTTATAACTTCAATATAAGCGGTAATGGCTAAAATAACGAACGAGAAACTACTGACGTGTCCATTTCCAGTTTCCCGTTACAAATGAACGTGTAAGATGACAGGCTTATGACCGACAGGTCCCTCCTATCAGTTTTTAATAAAGACATTGTCATGTCTTTATTAAAAACTGATAGGAGGGTAAAGTTATCGCTTGCATGTATATTTGTATGTATGTATCTTTTTTTTATTCTATTGTGAACTTGTGTAGCTGAAGCGGTAAACTGATTTTAAAGAGTGAGGTGTTATTGTATTTCTTCTCAACCCCGGATATATATAGATATTATATAGGAGTATAATCGGGCCAATAGATTTTTGAAACTCAATAACATAAACTAGTTTGCCTTGACCCCTATAAAAAGCGGTCGGAAATTGCTATTTTACGTCTTAAATACATACTTTTTTAATAGACATAGATCTATTAAAATAGATCTATGTCTATTAAAATCCAATATAAAACTTTTCTAACAAAACTGGCTTTATAACTCTGTTAAAGTAACACGTTCATAACGTTACACAGAAAATTTATTTTAAATGGCCCATATGCGTATTTTATTACACCCATGTGTTGGTGGTTTTCACAGCAACAATAACATATTTGATGGTTCATTCCAAGGGCATATAATTGCAGACACGCGAGTTACCGTGCCGTGCTGAATTGTTAAAAATATACAGTGAAGGAAATTGAACGTTAATTCCCAAAAAAAATGTTGTTATATTTTTTGGGGACTTCAATTTACATTTTATTATATTTAGTACAAGTGGATATACGCTTCGCGTGTGTGAGACTCATAAATAAAAAATATACATAGTACACGAATTTAAATTAAATTTTATTAAATTACGTCCCAAGTTAACAATTATCTTAAACGTTATACGGCGTCGGTGATACAGGCCGTAACATTTTTATGCAAAAGTCGTTATGTTGTAAATTTATGATCTCCCTCAGCATTATTTCACATTTCAAACGATAAAAAGAAGATATAATCTTTCCCAAACGCACCATAATTATTTTTAAGCATCCCCTGTCTTAAGCGACCAGAAAATAAATCTAATTTATTTTTATTTAATGCAAGGAAAACAACAAAATGAATCAAATATAATTTTGTGGAATGAAACAAATAAAATTGCTTGAGGACAACAACAGTAAATATGAGTAAAAGTAATTAAAATAGAACTGTAAAATAATATGACCTACTTGATTAAGTGATGATTAAATTTTGTTGTATAAAAAAAGTCCTAATTATAGTTAAAATTTCTATACTCGTACTTCGTATTTAAATAAAATTTTAGTCTATTTACATGTGTTTGAAATAAATGTGTTTGAAAATTATGCTAAACTTAATATGTTTTTCGTACAAAATAACTAACCAGATGTTAAATTATCGATTTAATTTAATTACAGTTAAATGCATTAGCTTCTCAGAGTTGACGAAGAGATATGAACTAAACACTAACTATTTTAGTTTGGGTTATGCCCATCGCCTGTCACATTTGTGACCTGGCTCAATGGAAACCGAATATAAATTGCCATCTCAGTCAATACCTGTAAGGTTAAATACGTAAGCGCTTGGTTATTTTACTACAAAAGAATTGCCGTTAAATTAGCACCCCATCTACGTAGGCTTACCCTGTCGGAATTTAATAAGCTCGGAAATACGCCGACGGGAATGCTAAGTATGTATAGACTATAACTAGGAATGCTATACCTCGTTTCTTTTTGCACAGGTATTTTCCAAGACAGCAAAAGTACTAATGTCATTCCGAGAATAACTTGCAAATGAAATAAAAAAGCTCTGAGATAATTGTATATACTAACTTACAAACAAATGTCTGTCTGTTTATTTTTATGGTAAAAGATGGCGAGCAAGTGATAATTCTTTCAATTCATTTTAATTGACTCCGCCACCAACAATCAACTTCCACCACAATTGGAGAAGTACCGGTATTTTTGCCAACTTTGTAGGAAAGAGACGACGACTTAAAAGTCTTTCAAGATAAGAGCGTACTTTTTTCTTATAAGCTGTCCACGCACCCGCAGCCACTTTGGTATCTTGAATATACAACGAGCGGAGTAAATCTGACTGACCGGTTGGCGCAGTAGTAAGATAATTGCCTTTCACACGCCGCAGGTCGTGGGTTCGATTCCCACACGAGGCAAACCTTTGTGTGCATGAACATGTCTCTTTGTCTTGAGTCTGGATGTTAAGACCACCGGAGGACGGGCAGCAGCATCCTCTTAGTACAGTGGAACACACTGTGATCGCCAACCCGCCTGCCAAGCGTGGCGTTTATGGCACAATTCCCCCCAATGATGCGATCAATGGGGGAGACCTATGTCCAACAGTGGACGATCATAAGCTGAGGTTTGTGGTGTGTGTGTGGAGTAAATCACTTAACATCAGGTGACCTACTTTTGTTTGCCCAATTATATTATAATAAAACCTAGAGCAACTCCATTGTAAGAATATTATAAATATAATATATAAGCTTATTCTATCTCGAAAAGCTTATTTCCAATTACCAGATGAACAACGGAACGCGTTCATCCGGTGTGTGAACGAAGCGACTGAACAAGGTTTCCAAATACAAAGCGTCGCGTGAATGGAAACTATTAACATCCCATAACACCCGACCGAGGAGAGTTTAAACAGTACAGAACAGCATTACGCCATTAACATTATAACCATAGGATAAACTATTATCACAAGCGTGTGATAATAGCAATACCTTTCATTTGATAGCGTAATTTTACACAAATGCAAAAACATACATGCGTGTACGCACAAACACATTCCCACACATGCAGACATACACAAAATACTGTTTTTTTACAACTACAGTTATTAATAATTACCACATATTTTATATGTATATTATTACAAGTATTGAGTAAAAAGAGGACGATGGTTGCTATTTCTCATCTATCATAATTTAAACTATTATATTCATTTTATTCACTTATTAACGATTTGTCAATATTATTAAGAACATTGGTCTGCGGCAGATGACTTATTATTGCGGCGAATCGAGGCCTACGTCAGGACAAATAACATTTATCTGATAAGGAGGACAATGGTGAAGAAATTATTGACCTAATTTCATGCAAAATTAATAATACACAAAAAGTGCGCTTAATAAAAGGCAAAGTTAATTCTTAAGTAAAAATCATGTTATTAAGACAGACAATAGCACTGGAAACAGATTTCAGTGCATTGCTCTTATCACACCAGCTTACTCCACTATCAATAATTCTCGCGCAACATTCCGATTTGGCAAAACACTGAGCGCATCGTTATGTTTCAACATCAACTTCACTTGAACTAAATAAGAAACTCCCTCGTAGCTTTAGCGAGAGAAATTCAACAATTTTAATTGCTCGTATATCTCCAGTTCTGCTAAGTTTTGGCAAATTTTCAACGAACTATAACTGCAACGCTGAAAACAATAAACAAATTCTAACACTTACATTGTTAGTGTGACCATCAGTGTTACTGAATTCAGTTAAATTTAAATTGTGCGGATATGTCGACGAATGACTGTTAACTTAGTCAATTTATAATCAAACTAGTTATATTATAAACTGTCAACAAATTGTGAACTGAACTATATGAATAGTTGGAATACTGATCAGTTCATGTGTTAATTTCCGATATATCTTCGGAACCGAGGTTTCAATGCAATTTAAAATCAAATAGGACCCGCTTGCGAACGTTCCCTTACCGACAAAAAAATCGGTTGATAAATGACGAAATCCTGAAGTAAAAAACAAAAAATACAAGCGATTGAGACCCTCTTTCTTTTTTTTGAAGTTAATAAAGCAAATTAAATGCAATGTTACTTAAGGTTTCCCTATATCCCCTCGCAGAGAGTATAAGGGAAAGTATGAAAGAGAAGAAAGCAAGGGAAAAGAAAGGATGTGTTTTGGGTGAAAGCGCATGCAGGAATGAAGTGAATCGAAAGAGCGGACCAACTGGCGGAAGCCGCTGCGGTCGGAATGAAGACCAAGGCAAATTATGAAAAGTACCCTGTTTCATTTACAAGCGACAGATCTGGACACACTTGATAAATGAAACAGGCGATATATGGAAGGGGACACGGTCTCGACAACTAAGCTCTTCTTCCCCGATGCCGTTAGCGCCTACGCCGCACTTCGGAAGCTTGAGATGGTTCCCGTGCTGGCCCAAGTCTTGACGGGGCACGGGGGGTTCTCAGAGTACTTGCACAGGTTCAAGTGCAAGGAGAACCCCTCGTGCATCTGTGACCCGGCACGGGAAAAAATCGTGCTGCATATCCTTGTACAATGTCCAATTTTTTCAATAAATAGGTCTAAAACAGAAATTAAAATGAAACACAAATTAACAAAAGAAAGTCTTAGTAGCCTAATAAGAAATAAAAATACCAGAGAAATATTTGTAAATTATTGTAAATCCTTGACCCAAAAATTAATTGAAAGAAATAAAATTTAGTGGTTAAGAAATATGAAATTGGACCTGACCAAGCCATGTTAGGGGTTCGAGAGGGCGGCATAGCGCCGCCCAAAAAAAACTGTTATTTAGGGAAAATGAATCGGTATAATTGGTTCGTATATATCCGCATCCCAGCTGTTAAATGCTTCGTTTCGATTATAAATTACCAAATGGACTTAGAGCCGCCCTAACATTCTTAAATATAGCTCATTCCGCTGTCGTTAATTAAACGCCCCAATGGTTAAAAAATTATATAAATGGACCATTAACAGGGAAACAACGCGCCATTTAATATGACCGTATCCTTTTACTAAGTTTATTATCCGATTTCATAATAAAATTATTTTTTTGAATTTACTTAATACTATTTTAAATAGATAGCTTAATATTAATAGACAGCGTTGTGATATTAGAACCTCAAATAGTAATTACTTTTTTAGTTTAGTATATGCATAATATATTATAAAAATATCTAGATTTAGTGAAAAACCAAACAAGAAATTGAGGAACTGGTGGCCGTGCCGAACATCATTGGAGAGATAAAAGTTCACCTGGAAAGAATTGATGACGGTCGGAGCGTGAAACGTGCATGTTTGTTATGGCCGAGTGGGCGACATCCGCCGATAAATTCATCGGTAGGGCAATAAGCAATCTTGGTGACTCAAAAGGGTATATAGATTATGTATTAAGTACCATTTAGTATGGTCTTAGCATATTCCTCTCGTTTCGTATACTTATACATCCATACATCTGCTCATACATTATCGTCGATTTTATACGTGTGCACTTGGTGTCAAGTTTATTTTATATGTTACCTATATTATATAATGATAGAATAAATTTTAATTATTCTACCTACTTTTTATGAATAAATTTGCGTTCTTCGTTCATATATTAAATAATTATGTCCTTCCGAAGGATATTATTATTTTCACATTTGTAAAACGAACGAATGGTGGAACAAGCAAACACAAGCAAAATGAAAGACGAAGAAAATTTTGCTAAAGAATGTGAAACAGCCGAAATGAGATATTTAAAAGAAAGGCGAGGAAAATTATTCACAGAAGTAGATTTTTGTACAAGATCTTTCTTGTGATAAAGCGAAAAGTACAAAAGTTCACGAAGTGGTTAACGATACGCCTTCCTATGGGTAGTATTTCAATACTGATAAAGGGTTTTACAACAAATATTATACGTCGTTGTATTATGCCGCATTGAGATATCAGATGCCGCGTTTCATCTTATTAATCTTCAGTTTTATCAAATAATAGTAGTATTTTCAAACAATTAGTCGGAGCCATATTCGCGACAAATTATTGTTTCGTCCTATTGCATTTTTAATGCGAGCAAATTGCCCGCTACAGGTGAAAACATACCCTTAAGTGAAATTTACGATACGATAAAGAAGTTAAACTAAAGTTTTCCCATAAATCTGTTTCACTGTATAGCAACGAAGATTTTTGCTGAAAAAGTCAATAATACATCAAATGCAAAAATGTAATATACTTTGTAACTCTACAGGGAATACGGGCCTCCCCCTCGAAACGTTTATAAATTTCATAAATTTATGTTTTTATATAATATATAATTAACAAAGCCAACAAATTTTTAAGTAAAATAATGGTTAATGTATTCAATCCTTTTCCAACTAAAAATAATGTACATATAATATTACAAGTTATTTCTAATAAAATCTAAAGTGGTAGAGTCCGCAGTAGCGTCTACTGCTGCACGAATGGCCCGCTCGACCGGTGAAATACCACTACCTCACAGAAAACAGGCGTGAAGTGGAAGTAATTCC